>JAABNY020000046.1:1963040-1975616 GCA_015164015.2 Brevimyrus niger | reverse complement strand
AGCTTGGGAATTGAGGGACTGAATCAATACTTCCTGTAAAAGGACACAAACACAATCACTCAGGACAAGGGAGGCCGCAGGCATGGTTGGACTGAGCGAGAGCCTTTGTGTGTGTGTGTGTGTGTGTGTGTGTGTGTTAACTTTTCATACATTTTTTGAGTATTACTTTAACAATTATCAGTTGTAAATTTCAGTCTGAATAATTTCAGTTCTCTACTTTCATGTCACGCCAGTTTAACTGACGGCTTGGCCCCTCTCTCCCTCTGCTCCGCCCCCTAACCCTAACCCTAACCCTCCAGAGCACCATCGTGCCCTTTAAGGAGCTCTGCGGCCAGCCGGCAGTGGCCAACCTCATGCAGTGCATCCTGGCCCTGTCGGCCCACCTGACCGGGGCGGATGGCAGCCCTCTGCTGGTCTTCAACCTCAGCGAGCAGTACCCCACGCTGGAGCCTCAGGGCCTGCTCCCAGACATGCTGAAGAAGGTGCTCACCACCTACGAATCGGTAAGCAGGCCGTGTGTGTGTGGGGGGGGGGTTCTCTCCTCACCCCACTTCCTGTGTCCAGTAAAAATAAAAGGGCTCATAAGCACCCGACTAGCCAGGGCATGGTAGATGGTTTAATAAACCGAAACGTTATGACTGGATCGGGGGAGTGCTCTGAGTTTCTGGATAACAGTCTGTATAATCTTGGGTTTAGTAATCTCATGGGGGGGGGGGGGGGTATGTAGTCCTGAGCCACTGAGTCCCACAAAAATGCATCCCTCTGTTGTGTAAACAGAAGTTAGATGATCCTGAAAGGTGGGGTTCGAGCCGCTTGATGGTGTGACTTGTTTCAAAAGCGAGATGCTGTTTGAGATAATGAGGTTTTACAGCAGCAAGGGATTCCTCTGAAAAGAAGAGATTTAATGAACGAGTTAAAGATTTCAGATCTGCTGAGTTTTTTTTTTTTTTCTGCCTGTTTTTCCGGTTGAGGTTTGTGGCTTTGCTTATTCATGCCTTTTAATACAATAACGAATTATAGTTACTTTGAAAAACAGAGTAAACTGGCTGAGTGTCAACCAGTGTATGTTGCAGTGTTTTTGTTTTGACATTTAAATCTTTTTTTTTTGATGATGATGATGTACGAAAGGGGGGGGGGGTGCAGTCATGTTGAGATGTTCGATCTATTTGTATTCCTTAATATGACGTGTACAGATGGGATATTTCCTTATCCTGGTTTGTCATTCCTGTAGTGTCGTGGTGAAATTCTTCAGTTACACCTGAATTTTAAGATTTGAATGGGGCGGGGCTACATATCTAACTGTACATATACAGTTAGGGTAGCTTAGAGTGACTGCTTTGGGGTTTGGCTGAGGGGTCACCCTTGGATATCTGGTTTGGGTTACAGAGATGGGTGGCATGGAGGAAGACAGACTCATTTAACAGAGTGTGTGGGCTGCTCTAGTGAATATATAATAAACGGAGAAGCTTATGGAAAGAAACACACACTCCATAAATATAGAGAGAGAGCAAAAGAGAGAGAATCGAGCGTGAGTCTGTGTCTGTTTGAAGAATTAAGGCTTAATGAGTCACAGCGGGATGCTCATGGTTTCTTGGGGGTGGGTGTCAGGACTGTACAGAATATGTATGAAAAGCAAAGCCTTTGGAGTGGGGAGCAGTGTGACACCATGGGGCCGAGGGAAAGGATGACGTGGGGGGGGGGGTGGGTTTAATACCTCACCTTACTGGCAGGGGGAGACATGGATGAAGAGAGAATCACGCCACCGTGTCGTTAAATCCCAGGGGCGGGATGCCAGGCGTGCATCTGCTAAGAGAGTCATAACATGAAAGGTTATGGGTTTCAGTTTGGGCTGCAGAGGGTCCAGTCCTGATAAACAGCTTGGAAGAATGGTGGAAGGTGTTATTTGAAGATGGATGGATAGATGAATATACAGCTGGGTGATTGATAGATGCATTCTCCTTTTGAGATTAAAGTACGTGTGCAGTAGCGTAACGCTCATTTAGACAGTAAAAACTACTTTCGGACATTAATAGACGGTAACATTACATGCTGCATAACAAAAAACAGTAACAGTGAAAGAGTATCAAAGATAGTACTGCTTGGAATTGTTGCACTTGGAAGGGATGAATCATCTGTGTATATCCCTAAGCAGTTCTGGGCCATTCAGACCATGTAGACCATGGCTGTATGTAGAAATGACCTTATACCCTGTGGAGTAGCAGAGAAGTGCATGATGGGTAATGGAGGAGCGTTGTGGTGTAAAGGACTTGGGCTCCTGGCTCGGGGTACAGATGAGCCCCATGTCAGGCAGCAGTCGTCCCGGCAGGTGGCACAACTGGCCTTGCTTGCTTGTCTGTGGGGGGGGGGTGGGGGGGTGGGCAGGATTGCAGTGTCCTGTGATGCTTTTTGGCCTTGGGGAGAAATCCCTGCGTCTTCGCATCACCGTGACCCGGATGGAGGAGCCGTGGGGGGGGGGGATCGGTCGGTGGGGTGTGGCGGCCTCAGACCGGAGCAGAGAGCACGTGAACCGTGAGCCTGCAGCGTTTCGATAAAGATATGAGTGACGTCACCGGCCTGTACGATGGGGCTGTCGGGGGGAGGGCACCCCAGCGGCTTCCGGTCAGCGGCTCCGCTCTGGGGGTGAGAAGGTGACAAAGCCGGCAGGACGGCGAGTGCGGGTCCTCACCAGGAACACTGCGTCTCGGACCTCGCCAGCAGGGGGCGAGTCGGGCACCGACGCCAGCCGGAACGGATCCCGCTGGCTGGCGAGCGGCGCCCGCGGCGGACAGGAACACGGCGTCCCGCTTAGCAGCTGTGCCGCGGCCGCGTTCTTGGCAGAGGAGCTCCGGCGGCTTGTTTTTATCGCCGAGCGGTGGGCGGAGTCACGGCAGCCTGGCCCGTCTCACAGACGCACAGCCCCGTCTGACTCACACTGCAGGCCAGTGCTGCAGGCTGGATCACACACTAAACTTAGTGAGTTTTAATATTAAGATAAGACCTGGGGGGGGCTGAGCCAGTACAGCCCCCCGCTCTGTTTTAATAAACAATAGGATTTAAACACTGATTACGAGTTTAAGAAATTTACTGATTTGTTCGTCGTTTGTAATGAACTTTAAAATGTTTAGTTACAGAGCCCAGAGAAACGTAAAAAACATCTTTAACGATGTTAAGGTTTCCCAAGGATAGCTGATCTGTGGGCTTAGGAGTCTTGTCCTGAAAATATTGCATCTCTTAGTGAATGAAGTGTCTTACCGAGGCCGACCTGCAGGTCATCCCCTAAAGCAGGATACCGTCATTATCCAGATAACTTAAGCCCAATGCAAAGATTGTCCAATAGGAATGTCACTTATCTCTCTTCCTATCGGATAAGTTTCACGTCAGGCTTAAGTTATCCAGCGACCTGGGAAATCCTGCTTTGTGTAATGCCCCCCGCCCCCCTTTGAGGCTCGGAAATCCCCACTGGACTGGCTGCCGCCTCTGGTCACATGACAGGGCGATGACCTCAGAATGAGCGGCTCCTGGAGTCAGACCAAACGCGGAGAGCTTTCGGGGCCCTGATTCGCTTAGCTCCTTAATGCACTTAAATCTTCATGGTAACTTGCAGATTTGATCGGCAGGTCAGACGCAGCCCTAAACTATACTTCCTGTGTTATACGGCTCTCATCGGGCTGGATCTCGAGCCTGACGCGGGCCCCGACCCAATGACCATGCTGGGGTTGTGCTCTGGTTTTTGCTATTCGCTATATTTGGAACTCGAATATTCATCTTTTTTTTCCCTCATCCTGGACACATAATCTGCGTTCTTGGTTATGCCGAGACGCTCGGGAAGTGAGGTGCCAGATGTCAGCAAACACCTGACGCTGATGAGTAATGAGAATCCCGGAGGGCCTGGTCTTCATCTCGTACAGCCCAGCGGTGGTCCACAGATTACCGGTTTCCTGCTGAGAAAACTACTCGGCCCGTAGATGGTGGTCTGCCTGTCGAATATACCCACCTGGGAGGTGTGTGTGTGTGTGGGGGGGCACTGCTAAAAGGATATAGTGTCGTATTTTGGAAGAGAATCTTCCCTCACATGTGGTCCCTCACATCCTCCTTCCTGGGCCCTTATGATCATCACTTACTGCTGTTATTCCGTGTTGATCTGGCGCCTCCTTCAGGCCGGGTTTGTATTTACTGAACATTTACCAAACGCTACCCCACCTTTGCCCTGGTTTGCCGCGGATGCATCATACTCATAACCCGCCTGCAGTCACACAATCGGAGGTGAACGGGGTGAACGGCTCACTCCTTTCGGCGAGGCGATCCTGGGTTAAACCCGGGACATTTCTGTACGACCGCGAAGTGGATTTTCAGATTAACGCGGAGGGTCCTGCACACTTCCCTCAGCATCCCAGGTTGACCCCTCGACCTTCAGGACACTGTGTGGCTCAGTGGGTTATGATGCTCTGCTCGTGACCCGAAGGCTGCGACTTCAAATCCCGTGTTTGACAGATTCCGCTAGAAAAATAGAAGTAATCGTCGTTGGCGATGTCAGACCTCTTTGGCTGCTTATTTAACTCGGCTCTTCCTTCTCCCCACAGATGATCCAGGCAAGCAAAGTGCTGGTAGAGAACGCCGACATGGTGTATGAGAGGGTCCTCCACACACAGAGAGCAGGTAGGCGCCGTTTCACTCCTCCACATGCAGGGTAGAACCACAGATGATCCTCTATCCGCACGTGTGCACTGTTGTGTGATCGGGTCGGTTGACTTGTCCCTCGAAGTGCCGCCTCATGCATGTTAATGGCTGTCTGTGCTGCGAGTTCGCTTCCTATTCCAGAGGCGCTGCCGTCGGCTTCCTCACAAAGTGGCTCACGGGAAGCGTGATGCAACGGGAATAAGTTAATCCCTTATATTATTAAACCCGGACAAAGATAAAAGGGCCAGGATATCGTTTGATTACCAGCTTCTGTCGGGACGTTTTTTGAATGTAGGTATTGAAGGAAACGTCCAGGGACCCTGAGCAGGCCTGAAAGCCATCAGAACACGGATTCTCTGAAGGAGTCTCTCGCAAACCAGTCCGCGGGGACCCCCAGACGGTTCAGGGAGCAAAAATGTGGACTGACAAGGAGCAGTTGGGAGCAGAAACGTGAACCGTCCGGAGGCCCCCAGGGACTGGATTGATGCTGCTCTAAACCTTCAGAGCTTGTTTTCTTTATAGGGATCATTGACTGGCAGCTAAAATGATGGACTTTTCAAGTCAAGGCTGCCTGTTGCAGCTTCATAAGGGGCCCCTTGAGCAAAGGCAATAAACCCATTAAAATATCCAGCCATCAATTTGGGTTGAAGTGTGGATGGAGCTACTGAACATCAGGAGTGACTCACAAGAACCCGAAAGTGCCGTCTGACTTCCTCTGGAACCAGCCCCGGGTTTCTGCATGGAGTCCCAAGGCGACTCGAGCCCATTAGACTGAAAGCAGGCAGCCCACGAATACATCGGTCCGTCGTCCGCAGTCCTGGAGCTACAGATGGCATCATGCGGTTGTTGAGACGCCGCCGGGTTGTTTTGGACCCGCCGCAGGGTTCCATCTCGGCCACGCGGCACAAACCCGGTTGCCATCACGGGGCAGATTTGCGGGTGAACGTCGATAATCGCGGCGTGCTTGTTGAGCTCTGGGGCCGGTCTCTTAGGGTCGCCAGATGAGCGTGTGGATTTTAAGGCTGCGGGGTGGGGCGCTTTGACAGGGGCGGGCTGTGACTGTCACACTGATCCGCGGCGGAGCTGCTGGTCCGGCACGTCGCTGGCGGCGATCTCGGCGCCCGCCACGGGACATCTGCCGGCCTCTTCTTACCCGTGGAAATATTTTCATTGTTTGCGTTGGCGCGGCCTCTGTTTATCATCATTCCGTCATTAAGATTCGGCGAGAGACAGAGCTTGGACGCCATTCGCCCGGAATATGCTGATTTAACGGGGTCAGTGGCGGCGTTAATTACGCACGCAGGGGTGTGAGTGACGTGCGCTGACTGACAGCTCAGTGGAAGGATCGATCGGATGCGGCTGGTGAACGCCCGGCACCCTGAACGCTACACAGAGGAAAGACATCGACCCTCTACCAGGATTCTCTCCTCTCTGAGTGACCAGCTGCCCCTGGCGATAGACTGGCAATGTGGATATTTATGAAATGTACTTTATGTTAAAAATGGCTAAACTATTTAAATTTGAGGTGTTTTAGATCATTATTCAGTTTAACTACATGGATGTTGATCATATATGTGCCACGTGGCTCAGCTGGTTTGGATGCTGTACCTGTGATCTGGAAAGGTTGTAGTGATGTCACCGTTGTAGTGATGTCACCGTTGTAGTGATGTCACCGTTGAAGTGATGTCACCGTTGTGCCCTCGAGCAAAGTCCTGAACTTCTAACTGCTCTAAGAATCGTGTGAACCTGCTTTCTTAATAAAAGCGTCACTTTAGACATGTTGTGGTGCCCAGTTCTGGGTTACACTCTGCTTTGCACCCAAAAAACATTCTCCTGACCCCCACGACCATCCATAGGACAAGTGGATGTAGAGGATGGCTGCATGGCTGCATGGATGTGTATCTCGTGTGCTTTCTAGTTGGGTGTTTTACTCACAGAGGTAAAAAGCTACTGTTGATATTGTTGAAACAGGAAATGAGCCTGTTGCCCTCTGACCCCACCACCTCCGGCCAATCGGATTTTAGCTGCGTCCTAGAAGGTTAACGGGCTGCCTGCTTCATCTGACCACTGAGCTGCTCCGTCTTCATCAGTGAGCCCTTACTGATGGATCCTGCCAAAACAGGAAGCTCTTCCCTTTTGTACTTGTCCGGTGGGCCCCTTGACACCCCGATATGAAGGCCTTACGATGTTTTTTGAGATACCCCCACCCCCTGGGTATGAGGGCCTTACGGTGCGTTTCGAGACCACCCCCCACCCCCGTTTCATACAGCTCCTCTGTATGGCTGACTTTCAATTTCACGTTTCAGGTCCCTTGCTGGATGCTGTCTGACAGCTGGGTGCTTGTTCTGTATTTTCTTCCTCAATTTGCTCTGGATAAAAACGTCTGCTAGACAGATAAATGCAAATCTAAAGGGCATTTTGCACTCTGTGGATTTGAGGATGCAGGTCATGCACGTCTTTCATTTGACACATTAAACCACAGACCTCAATTGCTAAGGCAATTCTGTCTGCCTTAGTAATGGAAGAAAGCCACGGTGGGTGGGACTACCGTGGTGCTCTCTCATTGGTTACTAGGTTGAACTAAACAGTGATTGACATCATGGTAGTCCTATCCACATACAGCGAATGGAAATCTGTTGGGAAATGACATCGATAATTTAGCTGCTATTTGGGTCAGAGGGTTTAAACCATTTAATAGTGTTGCTCAGTAGAAAAGGGGATAAGATGAAAAATTGAGATTGTGAAAAAAGGGAAGCTGCTCCCCCCCCCCCATCCGATAAGTCAGTGAAGGGCAGCTTTCTGGGTGGTGGCATAGGGTTTAGCCCAGAACAGAGATGGGGGGGGGGGGAGGGGGCTGTAATGAAACTCTCAGCAGCCTCTCCGTTAAGAGAAATGGCTCCATTGGACTGATTTTGGACTCCAGTGAATCCAAGGTCCAGAGCCACGGTCGGGGGCCGCTGTCCGGTAAACGAACCTTCCGGAAAGTGCAATCTGAGCGTCCCAGAGGGAGGAGAAAAAGGCAGCTTCACGTAACGCAAGCAGGGCGTCTGCCGGGCGGCTGGAGTGCGTCTGAGGTCTGTTGTTCGGTCTGTTTAGGGTTCCAGTTGAGGTGGAAATATTTCATTAAGAATTAGTACCTGACTGTTGCCACTCGCTAGACGTGACACTCATTCTGAGTTTATAATTTGACGAGCTTCAAGGTTTATTGCCATATTTTAATATGTCACAGTTGGGGGGGGGGGGCATGAAACTCTGGGCCGCAGACCTGGTCCTGGATAGCGGTGATCTTTTGGGGGCTTCAAGGCGGCTACATTTGACCCCCCCCCCCCCCATTTGTCCTTGGAGGGCTCCCGCTGCTCTCTCTATTTTTGGTTTGACTGGAAAATGGCCGCCCCTCCCCGCACACCAGGGCTGAATGCACCAGCGCTGCGGGCCCTGCGTTGCTAGGCAACCACAGCCGCAGCTCAGGAGCCAGACCTGACAGGCTGTAACGTGTGTATAATATGATGTGCAAATGTGGTTTCCCTCCGTGACCGCAATCCGCTTGTGTGTGTGTGTGTGGGGAGGGGGGTAAAGACCATGCAGCTGTGAGAAAATGCTGCATTTAACATTCCGTAGGTTCTGCTTCCATATCTGGGGAGCAGTTATATCATTAGTGGAGTTGTGTATGAAAAGGACGCACCCAAGCGGCATCTCTACAGCACCATGATATCTTCATCGTGCCACGACCATGAACCGGCCTACAAACAAAGGGGGAAAAACTGTGTTTCTGTCTGTAATTAGCAGGGCTTTCAGTTTGCACGCCTGCGAGTGGCATTCGTCTCAGCTGTGGATTACATAATCGCTCGTTCTGGCCCTCGAAACGATTTAACGCACCCGCGGTCCACAGCAGCAGAGTCATCCCGTCCCTGCGACGTCTCCACCGAAACCGCAGGCCTATGTCACCAAGGCACGGGCAGAGCCGCGCGCTTCCCGGGGCCACGGGACTGAGGCGCATGCCGGTGTCGCCGCTCTTCCGGAACCTTCCATTCAGTAATCAGTCGCCTCTCCTGAACAGTCTTAATTGTACAGATCTCTGTTGGGCACCGGACGAGCTTTGCTGGGTTTATCGCTAGAGCCAGCAGCACGGTTAACGAGCGTATGTCACAAAACTGCTTACCGAAGGAAAATAAAAGTCAGGCTAAAGCGGAGGGCCTGCTGCCGGTTTCCCAGCAATGGGCCTCCCGGCAGCCGGCCTGCCCCCGCGGGGACACCAGGACGTTTCTAAGGTGTCAGTATTCGGCACGTCGTTAACTTTCTCTGTTGTGGTTTTTAAAATGAGGCCAAAGTAGAACAGAAGCCTTCCTGTGAACTGCTGTTCCTGTAATTCTGGCGTATTGTTTAAAAAATTACAACCCCCTCCCCCCAGAAAAAAATCAGTCCAGTTTTCATAAACATTTATCTTTGGAGACCTAGAACCCATTAAGGATTAATAATACTCTATTGATCCTCTGGAGGATCGCCTATCCCGTTTTGCTGTCAGTCACACACACATATGCAGGTCTGGGTGCGACAGCGGAGGGGGACCCAGCATGCAGCCCTGTGGACCTTGGGGGCGAAGGGTCTCGCTCCAGGGTCCATGCATTATGGGTTCAAACCAGTGACCTTTTACTCACAGCCACAGAGGTTTCTCCCGCTAACCCTCTACACAGTGTGGTTCAGTGAAATGCCGTTATAGACGATATTCCTTTATAAGCGAGTACATTATAACAGATGAAGTCCGCTGGTCCCAGCCGTAACCATTTAAGAACATGCACAAAAAGCATCGGATATAGCGGACTCGCATAGAACGGAATTTCGCTTATGAAGGACGAACCATTTGGTCCCCAGGGCCGCTTTGAGCTGCAGTTCTGTTCGGCTATAACACGCCTGAAACCCAGCGCAGATACTCGGTCGGGATTATTACGCAACGTAATGTTGGATGACTACATGTACAGTATAATAATCTACAGCACAAGTGTGTCTGCTGAGGTGTGGCATGAGAAAATGGGGTCCTGTAGTTGTGTTCTGGGCGTACAGCAACTTTGGATATAACGGACTCTGGATATAACGGACTCTGGATATAACGGACTCTGGATATAACGGACTGTTATATCCAGGTCCCTTGAAGTCCGTTATAACTGGACTTTACTGTATAAGAGTGTGTTTCGGGCTGCATTTTAATAAATGAATCAAATTATTTGGTATTTCCTCCTGTACTTTCTGAGAATCGAACCCCGGCGTTTCCCCAGGAGGGGAGGAAGCTGGCTGCATGGTTTCTTAGCCCTCTGATCTGTCATGAAGGCAGCTTAACATCTCGTCTCTCTTTCATGTCATCTGTTCATTTCCTGTTCTGTGAATTCCTGCGCCTGCCAGAATTTCCCACCTGCGCGGCAGCGTAAGCAGAAACCAAACCCAACCAGCAGTGGTTTGCGAACCCTTGAAGCTTCACGGGGCCACAGATGGCTTGGTTACAGATGGTGACCTTTATCTAGTGGGGGTGGCCATTTTGTCTGGTCGGTCTCTGCCCAGCTTTCAGGGTGGCACTGAGACCGGGGAAGTCTGCAGCAGTCTGGGTTCGACAGTGATGCCTGGCTAATGGTAATTGTGCAGGAAGGGATGTAATTTGTGTCTTCTGCATACCCACACAGGCCCTGCTCATTGGAGGGGGGGGGTGCTGAAGCTCGCCGGAGTCTGTCCTCACATACTAATTACACTGTCCTCAGAAGACTGAGCAGCTGCCTCAGTGTGGGGAAGCTCTGTCTGAGCGCTGTGTGTTCAGGACAGGTTCAGCTGGCGAACGTGGGCCGGACACCTTCTGGAATATTCAGGAGGTGGAAGAAATAAGTGCCTGTTTCATAAAATGTGCTGTCAGCATTTGTATGTGTTTGGTCATTTTAATTGTAATTTAATCAATGTACTAAAAATCAAATAAAAACTAAAAATGTATCCAAAGGTTTAGAAGGACGTTGGATCAAATATTGCTTATTCCGAGTCCACTGGTTGGTCGCGTTATACGATTGGATGCCATAAATTTGCTAATATTTCATCTCCAAAGGTTGCTGACAATGTTACACAACCACATTCGATTACAGATGCAGCAAAGCCTTAACGAAGTTCATTCGTACAGTTTAATTAAAGTGTGTGTGTCATCCGGATAATTACACAAACCGTTACACTGAAGAGGGTTCGCTGACCTGTGGCCAGCAGGCTCCCCGCACTGTGAGACCGACGGCGCTGCTCTGATTTAATCACATGAGGGGTGCAGTGCTGGGCCAATTATTAAGACGCCAGACAGCAGAACTGGCCTGTGATTGGATAGCTGTGGGACAGAGGGCAGGAGTACTGGCCTGTGATTGGGTGGCCGTGGGATGGAAGGCAGGAAAACTAGCCTCTGATTGGATAGCTGTGGGATAGAGGGCAAGAGAACTGGCCTGTGATTGGGTGGCCATGGGATGGAAGGCAGGAAAACTAGCCTGTGATTGGATAGCTGTGGGATAGAGGGCAAGAGAACTGGCCTGTGATTGGGTGGCTGTGGGATGGAGGGACAGCAAGGTCAAAAAGCTGATGGAAGAGTATGAAAGGATATAATAATGGTGGAACAAAACAATGTTAATATAGTGAAAATGTATGTAATGTACCTTATTTATGTTTGCCCCCCCCCAGCAATGGAATACCACGAGAATCTACACGACTTGGCCACGAAGGAGGGGCTGAAGGGCAGGAAGCTGATCAGGGCGGTGGAGAACTTCTCCTGGAACATCACCATCCTGAAGGTGGGGGTCCGAGTCCATGTGCGGCTGATCGCTGGGCCACCACACTCATCATGACCTTCTTTTGGTTCTTTCTGCAATTTATTCTGCAGAACCAAGTAGGACAGAAAGAACCGTGTCCACTTACAAACAAGGTCTAGTCAAAAACCAAGAACAGCTGAACTCGCCGCTGGGCGGAGTCAGTCAGCCGGCCGGCCCCTCCGCTGGGCGGAGTCAGTCACCCGGCCGGCCCCTCCTCTGGGCGGAGTCAGTCACCCGGCCGGCCCCTCCTCTGGGCGGAGTCAGTCACCCGGCCGGCCCCTCCGCTGGGCGGAGTCAGTCACCCGGCCGGCCCCTCCGCTGGGCGGAGTCAGTCACCCGGCCGCACGGCAGACGAAGGGCGTCATGCTAGTACATTGGCACGTCGGCAGCGTCACGTGACCCGACCTCACGCCCAGTGATTTGTCTGTCTGGCTCAGGCGCGGCGGCCATTTTGCCATGGATGCCCTGGAACGCTGCAGTCTGTCGCCCTCCCCCATGCCCGGTCCCCGTCGCAGAACGGAAAAAATCTCCGTCTCAAACGCCTCCACGATTACCAGCCTTTACGTGCTCATTTGCTTTTAATAAACACCCCTGAGTAAGCATGTCTCCCGCTTCCCTGCTTACTGTGACGCCTTGAACTGAAGACGCTGAAGGCAGATAAGAGAGCTACTCATTACTCAGAAGTAATACAGCCCCATGGATGGGCCCCGTGGATGGGCCCCGTCTGGACGTTAAAGCTCAGCGAGAGGCCGACCAGTGATCCCAGTGTGTAATGATAGTAGCGTAGAAGTGATCAACAACCTTTTTTTACAGTGGGAGCTATTTTTGCAAGGAAGATTCTCTCGGGAGGTACCCAGTTTACCGAGTTTATTTTCTAAGGTGTATTTTCTGCGGGGGGGGTTTATTTCTGATGATTGGGGGGGGCAAGTGTGGCATGTCTTGGAGACTCTCCTGTAGATGTACGATGTGTCTTGGAGACTCTCCTGTAGATGTACGATGTGTCTTGGAGACTCTCCTGTAGATGTATGATGTGTCTTGGAGACTCTCCTGTAGATGTATGATGTGTCTTGGAGACTCTCCTGTAGAT
>JAABNY020000046.1:1925636-1945353 GCA_015164015.2 Brevimyrus niger | reverse complement strand
CTCAGGTTTAATACTCTCCCTTCTCCCGAGGAATAGGGCTCCTCGGACACCAGAAAGCGTGTAGCTGCGAGACCCTCGGCGGCCCGACCGACCGAGACCCCACTGCCCCTCCGTCGCCGGTCGGCATGGGCGTCACAGCCCAGCCCCTTGAACCCCCGCAAGGACGGACCAACCGCATGATGCTGACCAGAGCAGAACAAAGACATGCGCAAGCGGGGGAGGAATAAAGAAAGAAAAGAGGAGGAAAGTTGGCCTCAAACAGAGAGGAGATTTTCAGACAGCATGTATTTTACTGCCCATTTTTTAAAATCCAAAACTTTCTCCAAAACTTCCAAAAAAAACCCCCATCAGTTCTGAAACTAGATAGTTCATAGCTTCATAAAAAAGTTTAAATAAACTTCTAAGCACAACTTTATTCTTAGATGTAATTTCTTACAGTTACAAGTTGAGAAAGTTAGTTTGTGATCATTACAAATCACTGCTTATAAAAATCTCCGTGGAATAAAGCCGGGCTCCAGGTCAGAGGGCCGCATGATTCGTGTCAGACTGCGCATGTTATCTGGCCCCTGATTGGCTTTGCTATCATCTGAGAGCCACGTCATGCTGCCGCCAGAGCGAACATCATAAGAAAGGGGGCAACCAGACTAATGACGCTTCCGTCACCCAAAATGACAGCGGCCCGACAAGGATCCACTGCTTACGCTGCAAGGAAACCGTCACCAAAACAAAGCATTCGGTGGGAGGGTAAATCGTGCTGGCTCTTAAAAAAAACTAAAAAACTTGAGGGAGCCGTGCAGTACGGAGTGAGACGGTGTGAGACGGAGTGAGACGGCGTGCACTGCAAATGTTCAGTGCCCATGTTCACCACTCACAACAAGCACCGGCCACAACTCGTCACTGCACTCAACATTAAACAAACTTATTCCTTATTTAGGAGATGCTGAAGTGGCATGTTCTGCTAACTAGCTTCGATCTTCGCATTACCTACTTAGTTTTGGGAAAATCTGAAGGAGTCAGAGCCGGACAACGACCAGTACTGTACTGGGCGACGAGCCCATTAACGAACTGGGTTCATTACCCAGAGGGGGTCTCCACCGAGCTGAACAGGTACGGCGGGGGGGGGGGTGGGGGGGGGGGCAAAAAGAGACAAAGGAGTTGGAGGGGAGAGAGGTTGGGTCTGAGATGAACGCTCCTCTGGGGGAGAGGGTGAGGTGTTCCTGGGCCTGATCCGCTTCCCCATTATTCCAATTAGTGCGGCATGGCGTGAAAGGCTGATGGGTGACACAGGAGATAGTGATGTGGCAATTAGCCAAACGGTGCCGGACGTGCCGGTGTCACCAGCGAGCCATTAGCCTCTCCTCATCCCTGTCAGCCCCGTGTGTCCCCCCCCCCCCCAGGGGGTCTCAGAGGTCCCCGGTGGAGCAGAATCACTTTGCGGTGAACTGAAAGGTGAAAATCAGAGTGCCCTCCTGAGGCCAGGTGTCGCATTACACCATGCATCAAGTTGCGTGTGAAAACGTGTGCATGTTCGCGCCACTTAGTGCGAAACACGCATTTCAATTACAATTAAATATGAACCGGGGACTGGAATCAGGTTAGGGCTCATGCGACGATAGGAAAGAACCAGACGCGGCTGATCTCCCTTCCTGGTGCGGGAGCATGTCAGGAACACCGGCGCAACTCAAAGGTGATCAGGGGCGCCAGGGCGAAGGCTGCTTCTCAGTCACCCGAAAGTAACAGTGTTTATATTGCACCTCGTGCCTGGAAATAACAGCTCTGAGATGCAGAGATACTGCGAAGGCTGCGGTTTCAGGCCCCCGGAGCGTAACGTGTGATGACACGGGCTTACAGGGAGAACCCCTCCCATCCCCTGAATTAAAGGAGAACAGGAAGCCGCTGTTAAACCTGATTAATTCCCCCAACTATTATACGACTGCTTACTGTCTAAGCATTCGGTTATGAAGTTTGAGTTACAGATGCTATCAGAAAACAGAGTTAAACAGGGGGATTAAACATGCAGCAAATATCTACAAGATTATGACATCTAGGGCTTATTAGGGGCTGGAGCTGCGAGATTTCTGATCAGAAGGTTGCAGGTTCAACACTCACGCCTGCAAAGTCATGCCGATGTTGGGCCCTTGAGCAAAGGCCCTTAACCCCAGTTGCTCCAGGGACTGGCTGACCCTACTCTGTAATCCTCACATGTATGTCAAAGCATCTGTTACATATTTAAACTTTGGGTAAACATGCAACTGACCAGTTTGTCCTATACCTGCTGTATAGGACAACAGTAGGAGTACACTCACATCCCATAGGTACACTCACATCCCATAGGTACACTCACATCCCATAGGTACACTCACATCCCATAGATCTGTGGGGCGATCTCCAGCCGGTTAAGGTGCATATACAGCTCAATGTCATGCTTCTTCAGGAGCTGGTCCTGGATGCGGTTGACCTTTGTCACTATGGCGACAGACGGGCCTGCATCCTGCGGCCTGGCAAAGGGCATGCTGGTCATCATCTCCTCCTTACCCTGGCGGAGAGCGGATTTAAAAAAAAAAAAAAAAAAAGGAACATTTCACACATCGACAGTAAGTACCTGCAGAGAGCGAGCATGCCCTAAATCTGAGGCTCAGAATTACCCAAGTCAACGAGGCTGTTCATTGAGAAGTAGCTTTAAGCGAATTTTAAAGTAGAGAAGCTGCTTTCTAAAGAATGTTTTTCCCCCTGAAGACGAAAGAAGGCTTTTTCGGCGTACGGTATCCAGCCTGGAAAAGCGAGCTTTGGAGGGAGACAAAATGGCTGGCGGAAACGTTAAATATTAAACATGGAAAGCCTGTTAAATGTTCACGAGCTCTCCAGGATGTCTGCGTTAAAAAAAAAAAAAAAAAAAAAAACACACCCAGAGTTTGCTCTCGCTTTCGCCAGGAGCGACGCACTAAGTGCAGCTCCGAAGACGGGTCCGTCTCCTGCCAGCTGACAACCACAGCGACGGGAGTTTAAAAGCTCGCGGAAATGTTGTAAAGTCGCTTTCTGTCTGCTTCAGACTCAACCACGAACAAAAATATATATCAGCATGAAACAATCAAAGGTCAGGAGGATTACTATTAATTAATATGTCGGGCTGTTTTTGTTTTTGCAATTAGCCGTCGGTACATCTGGATGCATCACTGAGGTGAGGCAGCTGCTCCTGCAGCGGATCCTTCCCAGCATGCATTGGGCCCGTTTCCTTAAGCGCTACGGAACCCACCGCACATCTGCTTAACCGGACCCCTCGGATCCGCGGTATTCCCTTAAGTGCCAGCACCGCAGAAACCCTGGTAACGAACTATCTACCGATTAATCTGCATTTAAACCATTTAATTGATCGGAAAATTACTTTAATTATAAATGAGCTGAGGTACCTATTTTTCCTGACATTCTCACCAGAGAGGTTTTTTTTTCCCCCCCTCGGTATACTGAGGAAACTGAACAAGAAAGTTTTTTGATATAAAAACTAGAGTTTAACAGAATAAATGAAAATTCACAGTGCAGAAAATGAAGATGATTCCCCCCCCCACCCCTAAATTTAAGATAGGTTAACAGTCAAAAGTCCTGGGGGGGGGGGGGGCTCCACTCACCTTGCGGACTTCTCGCTCGAAGCTGGAGAACCAGGGTTCAGCTGTCTCCATGAGCTGAGAGAACATGGCGCTGTGGGGGGGGGGACAGGCTGGTGTCACGGTTGCTCACGGTTACAGCAAAAGGTAAACATCACGTTACTGAATTTTACTTGTTCACTTACTAAGCGTCGTGTTCATGGAACTGCGGGTTCAGCAGGGACCTCATCTCCTCACTGCGAATTGAACACGAGTCAGTAACGCGACTCTTTTACTGACATAAGAAACCAGATCATAGCCACCAACACCACGGGAGTCCCAAGACAAAACCGGCTATATTTGACCGGAACAGTTCTTATATACCAACCAGTTTCCTCGTATCTATACATTACAAGAAGCATGAAAATACCGGACTGGACCGGACTGGACCGGACCCGATGCGGGCACAGACCTGGGGCATGCGGTCTCGCTGGCGTGCTGGAAGGCCTGATGGTCCGAGTGCAGGATGAACACGATGGGCGCCAGCAGCTCATGCATGCCCTGCAGGGGAGGACGAGAACCTCGAGTGGAAACACGCACGTTTCCAAGCACCCTAGAGATCCAGGCTCCTACCAGACGGCTGGTTGGGCTAAAGCCTTCACCCTACACCAGTGTAAAGTACACCTCAACCAATCAATCAAGAACACCAAATACCCGGCACACTGCTCGACACAGCACGTAACGTCTGAAACAGCCACACACAAAGCTGAAGTCCTTGTGGCTAAAGTTCATTAGCCGCACAAGCTGAGCTGAACCCCAAAGCTCTTTCCTGTGGTGTCTGACCCTGACAGCTGACAGGGGAAATACTGGAAACTGTTTCGTGGGCCGCAGGAAACCATCGAAGTGGCAGCCGATCACTCGATCTTTATAAACACCTCAGTCTTGATAATGTTAAGGACCGCTTGAGTAGCGGGAATAAAGACGGGGACGCACAGTGCTCATGATTATCACGTTAACTGCAGCTCAGTTGGCTAGAGATCCAAGCCCATATATGGAAGGTCACAGGTTCAAATCATGCGACTGGCAGAGTCCTCATTTCAGCGTTGGGTCCTTGAGTTGTGGCCCTTAACCCCAATTTCCCCAAGGACCCCACTTTCCTCACTTGTATGACACTTTGGATAAAAGCATCCACTAAATAAAGGGTTAGGAGTACAGAAATCGATGGATGGGCCAGACTGAAGCGGCTGGTTTATCCTGCAGCCTGCGCTGTAATCCGTGTTCATCCTCACGGAAAGGAGCTGCCGTCTCACTGCGGCAGTAATGAGCGGAGACGGCCCTCCATTATTCATTATTCCTGGGACGGCGGGGCGTCTCTGACCTGCTTGTAGAGTAATTGTTCGTTTTCTCGCGCGTAGCAAAACAGGATGTCTGTCAGCTTGGTTCTCACATCCTCCTGCTGGAAATACTGCATCTCGGGGAACCTGGAGCGGGCAAAACACCGTAGAGATGGGAATGACTAAGCGGACCCACTCATCATGGAAGGCTAAGCAAGGTATACAAGGCGTAAGCACGACTGATAAAGGAGTCGGGGAAATTCCAGAATTATTGGCCTCTCTCTTGGGAAACCCGCCAGGTAGCTCTAGCTCGCGCCTTTGACCACGGCACGCGGGAAGAGGCGGTCGGCGCATGCCGCGAGACTCCGAGCGCCTCGGCGAGGGCGACGTGCCGCTTTGGCTAATCTTACCGCTTTGTTACCCGAAGCCCGGAAACAGTGTCGATTTCGCACTTACGTCCTCAGCACATCTTGCTTGATCATCCCTCTAAGCTCTTTATCTTGGAAGAATTTGTTCCAAAGGCTCTGCAAAGATGTTCAAAGTCATCAGCCGGTTAAATATAGCACCAGACAGACCGAGTGACTGTGCCCCCACAAACTTTAGTGCGGTTTGAAATTCGTACGCATGTTGGCAGCTTGAGAAAGGCGCCCACACGTGGTGGGAGTGGTGCCAGTTAGGTTCGGCATCTTCCACGGCTCCAGGCCGAGCAGAGCCCGGCACACTGCCGCCACTGAGATTCATGCGATTTGTCGTCCGCCTGACCGACTGCCAAAGTTGCATTTGCACCTTTAAAAAACGGGCTGGTCTGAGACTAAGGACCAGACTGAGGACTAAGGAAACAGGCTCATTGCTTTCTAGGGCCCTGCTCAGAAACTTACTTTGGGGCCACCGCCGATGTTTCAAAATCTAAAAATATCTCTAGCAAAGCAGGGTCAGAAGATTGCAGCTAGCTATCTAGCTGGTTAGTAGAACATGCTGCTTCAGCGTCGCCTAAATAAGGATCGTGTTTGTTTATGCAAATCCGTTGTTTTGGTGCTGGGGTATAGGGCCGCTCTGGGCAGCGAAAAACAGGGCAGGGAATTCGGATGCTGGAGGAGGGTGTAGAAAAGGGTCAACGGGGCGGCCGGAGAAGGTGAGAAGACTAATAGAGAACGACAAACGAGGGAATACGAGCGAGGGAGCACACGGTACAGGGAAGAGGACAGGAACGGGGAGAAGGACTCACACCCTCGTCCTGTGATAATGGGTTGTTCACCACGAGGTCTTGCTGTCCCGCAGCTTTGCGTGGGTTGGTTATATGCTGTGAGAGGTCAGTGAGAAATTAGACAATAATTCAACTCTTCAGCTCGGAGGACCGACGCCAGACGACCTCTGGGCACACTCACCGTTTCTTTAATCTTCTCGTACTGAGCTCGCAGCTCCTTCGTCTTGTTGATCCATTGACTCTTGTCTTCAGGAAGGACGTCCAGATAAAGCTGGAATGGCAAAGCGACACCCGTGAAGACCTGCCACACCTGGCCTTCAAAGGAAGGTGGGCAGGGGGTCGTGCGGTGTGCAAAGCACGCCGTCGGAAACCCCCCCCACTGAAACGCGGCCATCCTCTCTTCACAGGCCGCTTCTCTTGAGCTGAACGTCGTAACTCTTCTCAGAGGAACCCAAAAGGCTTTCCTAGCTCAGTGTAGGCGTTTCCCCCCATGAAACGACGGAGCCAGTCCACAGCCCACTCCGCGTTCTGCATCATTATCTTGAGAATGCGTCAATAATTCATTCTACTCGATATAATACAGTTCAACACCGGAAGCTCTATTTGTTTATAAACTCTAAACAAAGATCACACCACAGCAATCAAATATATAAATATACACAACTGGTACGCTATAATTTATTTACAGAGTATGCACACACCAGAATACTAAGGCAGGAGGAAATGGTCTCCAAACATTGGACCGGGACCAAGTAAAAGACTGGGCGAGTGAATATCTGAACGTGCAGCTCTTCCTGGGTTAATATCTGAACGTACAGCCTCTTCCTGGGTTAATGGCAAAGAAACGGGCAGGACGGGAACCGCCCAGATCCGGCATTTCAGAGGAAAGCCACGGCAGGATTCGGAATAGGCAGCGTACGGACAAACGGGGAGGACGCGCGACTGGAGATGTGCGCGGATTTCGCGGGAGACAAAGGGCCGCTCCTGCCAGATGTGGGATTAGCACAAACGGGTTCTGTTCCTTTGCGGCTGCCGCGACTCACCTTCCAGCACATACTCCGGAACCTGCTGCTCCTCAGCCTCCCGTTAATCCCGGCCTGCCGGATCCTCGCCAGGTAGTTGCTGTTCGAAAATAACTCGTCCCATTCTTTTCTGCGGAGAGGAGGAGATCGGAGCGGTCAGGAAGGGGGGCCGTCGGCGTCGCCTGGACCTACATGAGGGGATGAGGAATCTGTGCCGTTTTGAAATAAAATTAAAACTGAAATGATGCTCCATCATCTAATTTGCACGAATACAGGCACAATGGAATTCTTGATCACAGTTTATATCTTGCTTTTAGCAAGCGAGCAAGCCACCTCATTCTCTTTCAATAACGTGGGGGGGGGGGGGCAGCCAGTCGGCCTTACACTTATTTGTTCCAGAAACACGCTTGTAATCCAAAGCACTCGTATATCAAAGCGAATTTTCCCATTCAAAATAATGGAAACTCGGATGATTCATTTCACAACCCAAAAATACGAATATAAAAATGATTCATACAAAAAATTAAGCAAAAATACATAAAACAAATTAACCTGCGCTTTACCTTTGAAAATAATCGTGGATGGTGTGAGGGAGATGAGAGAGAGAAGAGGAGGGTTATTTTGTAAGAAGACTTTCACTATAACTAACGGAATCACTGCTGTCTGTTGGCTCACTGGAATCTTTTTCCTTTTGTGCGACTTTAACAAGGAACCTATCCAATGACGGCCGCTTTTGCCTCCTTTTCGATTTCGCGGAAATGTGGACATTGCAATGTTGCAGAGCAGATTCTTCGCTCGCACTGCTGCGCCCTTATTCGGGTGGTGCTTTTCTACTAAATTCTGACTATACAAGTGAGAGATGGCAACTGAGACCAAGTTTCTGAAATGATTACCCACAATCCCACAGCGAGAGAGAGAGAGACAAGAACCATCAGCTCAGTGGTGATTATGTGACACTCGGTAGGTAAAGCGTTATACGTAATACCCGTATAGCGAGACCTCGCTCGTTTATCAAGTTAAAATTTACTTTAAAATTTTGCTCGTATGGCAAAACACTCGCAAACCAAGTTACTCGTAACCTGACGCTGTATTTGTCTTTTGGGGTTACGTCAGCTTGCAGGAAGGTCTGTCTCCTGCCGGGGCACCATTCAGGTGTCACCGAGCGCTAACACCCTACAGTCTTCGCAGCTCAGCATGTCTGCCTTTCACCAATTACACCCACACAGTGGAGCGGTGACTCCACCCAGCCCAGCTCACGAGGTGCAGGCCGCTTCCTTAGCCTGCGACCGAGGAGGGTTCCTGCGAGGGGACGGCGCACACGTGTTCGGCACGTGGACACGCAACTGCAATGGGCTGGGTGCTGGGTGTCCGGAAGCTTCTGTTAGTCCGCAAGCATGTGGGCGCGCGACAGGGGTACCAGAGTAAATTAGCCTGTGAGGCGATATCCGCTTACTCTGCGCACAGACTGGTGTAGCACCTGGATTTGCACACGTGCACCTTAAAGAGCAGGACCCTCTGCGATTAATTAAAGAGGAACGCAACCGGTGAGAACTTTTGGTGGTTGATGAAATCACTCAGCATGAGGTGGCGTGGTAATGGCTCAACTGTGGCCCAAACACACACACACACACACACACACACACACAAACACTCACACACACACAGGTCCCTGTAAGGCCCGCAGTGACAGCTGTGGTCCAGGTGAACTCCCCATGGCCCCGCCCCCCCCCCCCATGGGCCTCTCGCAGGTCATTTGCCATGGCCATGCCGTGTCAGGAGCTCCGCTTGGCTTGGTGTGTGGGGGGGGGGGGGGGATGACTGATGGAGAAGCTCAGCTGTGCTGACAGGTAAAGTTCAGTGAGTTTCAGAGCCCGGGGGAAATCAGCCGGTGTGATGGTCCCCTCTGCAGACGTGTCTGTTTACCGCAGTGGGGATGGAGACACCTGCACTAACAGGGAACCTGCATCATCAGCACAAACAAACCGCTTATCCAGCGGCGCCGCCTGGACCTGCACACTATACCTATGTAGAAAAGGTCATATGATTAATATAGACCAATAGCAAAAATAAAGGTAGTGGAGAACCGTGTAGGAAGGCTGGCTAAGCTTCACATGCAGACTGTTTATACTCGATACCCGCGGCTCCATGCGAGTCCAGGTCAGTTACACTGGACCTGCAGCGTCATTCTTTGGCTTTGACTGCTTGAGGTAGATCCGAGATCCATTTCAGGGTGTTAAACAGGATTTGGGAGCCAGGGGGCGGCCGAGATACATATTGGTGAGGGTCCTGTTCCAGTAGGCGATGCCAGCGTGTCACACGGCGACCGGGGGACACGCCAGAGTCCAGCTTTTATCTGTCTAGGGGGGGCGTGTTTGGTCCCCGGAGGACTGTGCCTCTGCTGCCCCCTGTAGGTCACTCACAGGAAGGCGATTATCACGGGCCAGCAGTAGCTAGAAATAACAGTATGACTCAATTTTAAACAAAGGTAAGAACACACACGTGTGCACGCACCTGCATCCTTTGTGGGGACCCTAAGCCTAATCCCAACTATGACAACCTTCACCCCTAACATGCACTAACCAAACAACATACTGTAAAAGGCACTGTCACAGATTTTTTTTTAAATTGAGGTCATCTTTGTGGGGACCAAAAAAAAGCAGCCACAAGGTAAAAAACTTACAGGTTTTTATCACATTGTGGAGAAATCTAGTCCCCACAATGTAATAATTACAAGTAAATACTATTCTCCTTTGACACACACACACACACACACACACACACACACACACACACACACACACACACACACACACACGTGGCTTTTTTCTGTCTGCTGTGTGGGGAGTGGGGTGTGCCTGACATTTTCAAACGGCAAAACCGCATCTTGCTCTGTGATTAAGGAAATTAAAAGGAAGGAGGGAGAGAGTATTGGGGCTGACCGCAGCAGGGACTCCCCCCCCCCTCCCCTCCCCCCAGCGGCAAAACATGCAATTAGTTTAATCCGATGGCCCCACGCCCTGCTACTGAACACTGAATGCTGCAGCAAACTAACACCTGAAGTTCACAAGCAACACACCCCCCCACCCCCGGCTAGGAAATTGTAATTTCAAGGGATCTTGAGGGGGGGGGGGGGGGGATTAGGGGGCGCCGTTGAGCTTCTTACCTGTATGACAGGAAGGTGGATTCCAGCTCTGAGGAAGGAACAGACGACACGCTGTCCAGCCCTCCATCTGAGACACACAGACAGAGCGAGCCGTCATGCCGGGGGAATGTGCACACCCACACGGAGACCTCCGCAAGAGGCGCTTACATTAAACATACAAGCATGTCTGTTCGGGAGTCTGAAGCTGAACTGGTCTGCAGAGAGTGACTTACAGGTTACCTGGTATTCATCGACATTTATTTACAAGATGCTCTTGTCCGAAGTGAGGGTCAGAGATCAAGGTCAGCCAGCATCCGCCTCTCCTGGAGCTGACTGCAGGATTCGAACCCGCGACCTTCCCCAGCCTACTGGGGCCACACGCCTTATTTACATACGACAATGACCGAGAGGAAAAGCCAGGGACAAAAAGGGATGCTTATATCATTAGAAAATTTCAAGTCCCATCAAAGTTACATTTCTGGGACATGATGTTGAGGATCCAGCCAGACTGAGAAAATAATTCACTTTTCTCAAAAGGGAGAAATACTGGATTTTATCCAGAGCAACTTTAAGGTTAAGGCCCAGATAGAGGCTTCAGGAGCTCTAATGTCGAAGGGGCTGCTTCTTTAGAGCCCAAGCAGTATTTACAGCGCTAGAGGAGCCAGGACCAGGCTCTGTCACGGTCATCCTCTGTTCCATTCCGGCTGCATTCCTCCAGCCCTGATACGTCACTTCATCTCAGCAAACAGCTTCCACAGCTCATCCAGGACCCTCTACTAGTTACACACCTACATCAGTCAGACGAATTCGAAATAAGGGCTTCGCTCCCTGCAAGGCGGCCAATGCGTTTTGCTGGAAGGGTTTTTTTTTTTTTATATATACAAGATAAAAATATTTATGACAGATCTGTTGAAAATCCCCAGCCGCAAGGCGCTTCAAATTTTACAGGAAAAAAGGTCATGCCTGCCTATTTTCCCCCTCATTGATTGATTTACGGGTTGAGGAAGGTTTCAATTACACTATCCTACCATTAGGGGGCACTGTATACAACAGTTTTTTTTTTTTTTGTAAAATGGTTAGTATGATCTCAGGAGCAGGAGATTATAATGGATCTGAGGTGGCGTGTTGAAAGTTTGCAACGAGAAGATCACCTGCAAATAGGAAAGGGAGGCTTGGGTGGAGCCACTAATTTTGCCAGAAATATTCACGTCTCTGGGCTAAAACAAAAACTCAGACAGGAAACCAAGATGCCGGACCGTTTGGAGAGAAGCTAACGGGCACAAATCCGCTTGTTTTCAAGGACAGGAAGACAGAATAAAAATTATGAGCCTCTAGTCTGTTGATGCTACTCTTCCACTGATGCTTAAACTTTTAACATTTAAAAAAAAGAACATCGTTTTAAATTGTTTTTTTTTTTTTTTTTTTTTAAATTCTGAAAGCAAATTGATAGGTAAGAAGTTGGGGAGACGGCTTGTGAAAAACAGACCATGAATGACTCATGGAGTGAATTGTAATACAAACTATATCGTTATATTTTTTTGGTCTTGGTAGATAAACCCTCACTGGCAAGGCAGTATTTCTTTGTAACAAATATAGAAGCACGATTTCAAAAAGAAGCCATTCTCACAGATTTATGAATAACTGAATATTTACATGCTCAGCACATAATACATCACGCGTATATGCAGGACATAATTTATCGGCAATGTATATAAATCAACGACATTTTTGTTGAAAAAGATAAGCGAAGTTATTGTGTTATGGGGGCCATCTGGTGGCAATAATTCACCGTTTTACAGGCATCATAAAGACAGAAAACAGATGTGACGTAAACTATTTGAAGATGATCTGATGGTTGTGGGGGGGGGGGGCGTTAAACCCAACCAGTAAGAAATGCATCGACACAGCAACGGAAAGCACTGGAACAGAAAGGGGGTGTTGATTCCCTGAAGTTCGGGAGCAATCTATCAAGTCGCAGAGCGCTCCCCCAGGGATGGTATCCCATACATATTCACCAGCTTGACGTGTTAATTCCCACTAGCTCGCGTAGCAAGTCACGTTTATGACTCATAATTGTCAGTCTCCCCGGAAACATGCTCCCATCATCAGTTCAAGTCCTGTGGTCCAGCGTGACCATGGCGATCCGCCTCAGGTTCAAACTTCACCATGACGACGGTCTCCGATGTGCTGAGGCGTTGCCATGTGGCACCAGAGATTACACCCCAACCAGAGTTAATCCCAGCTCACATAGACATGCGACCCCCTTTCCTCCAACAGCCAACCCTCCACAATTTCAGCAGGTTTAAGTTTGTTAGTGCTATTAAAGTTAAAAGTACAGCCAGTGTGTACAACATAGGAATTAGAAAAATATCTACAATATCTAAGTGGGGCTCTGCAGCTTATATTAAAGTTCTGATAATATGGAGAATCAGAGTTGACTGGAGTTTTAGAGACGAAAAAGTGACACGCTGACTGGTCAGCAGACATTCAGCAGTTTATACGTGTTTTTAATGTGTAAACGGAAAGATACAGCCTGCATATACCTCATATACCCTCATATACCCACAACACCGCAGGTCCAAAATGCAACTGAAACCAGGGGTGTTTATGAATACCAGGAACGCAAAGAACGGACTTGTGTTCTTAGCAGGAGCGCTCCTGCCTCCCAAGAATGAACTTGGGACACAAACGACGGGATCGGTCTTGTTTGGCTGGGATGCAACTGATGTACACTTGATATTTGGGGCTGGGCAAGAGCGACATCTGGGGATTTTTCAGCGTTCTGCATACTTTTGTCCTGGAGTATTGGAACCGTACTTCAGCAATGGAAGATGGCGTCAAGCGGGTATACAGAAAACACAAGAACGCTCAAGGGTCACGCATATCGATAAACAAACCCCGGGCCTCCTAACAGCAAGACGGACGCAAGCTTCCCGAAACCCGAACTCCTGTTTTCCAGGGTAAAAGTACAAAAGGAGAATTAATTCAGCACGATTTAAAACAGGTCGCACGTATAAAAAAAACCTTTGATGAGCATCAAAAAAAGCACAAGTTGTGACAAGCTTTGGGAAACTAAATAAATAACGCCAGAGCCCCGTGTGCCACGTTGTAGTTGCTGACCTGCTGAAAAGGTTCCGACAGGTGATTCGTGCTTTCAGCCTAACCGACAGGACACGTCAGCAGTTAACAGCCGGCTGAACCCGGAAGCGCTGGTACTAGAGGAACAGGAGCGATATCTGACAGGCTTCCCATCTTCAGATGCTGCACTCAGGCCTCCCCCCCCCCCACACACACCCGGAAGCCGAGCCAGTGTCCGAGGCCTTTCAGACTGACATCACCTCACGAAATGAAACGAAACTTTATTTTCCATTTGTACGTGTATGAAAACAGGGATGTCGGACTGTGTTTCCCCCCCCCCCCAACACACACACACATACCAACATGCTCTCCTTTCTAAAGACGTACATACAGTGCGAGAGTGAAACTTGGAGTCTGAGCGCAGGTTCAAATGCTTCTCCAGGACCCTGGGGCATTTCTCAGGAGGCTAAGGGCCTAACGGAGATGTCGCCCCTCTGCCAAGCATGGGATTCAACCTCATGACCTTTCGGTCAGAGGCACAGAAGCTGGTCTTTATCATGACAAAAACAAAACTCGCTTTCTTAAATCATTCCACCACAGCGAGGCCCAGACAGACACCGAGGCGTAGACGGCAAGTCATGCTGCAACAAGTAACACACAGCCGATATTTATAGCTTTCAAGATACAGAATAAGTCATAAAAATCTTGGCTGCTTTGTTTTTTCATAAATCTTATTGTGGTTTGCAGAATTCCACTTTAAAACAACAATCTGTCAAGTTACATAAACTGAAACAAGACTACCTCAACCAAACAAACATTAGACATGAAAACAATGCCCCATTCACGGTATCTGAAGTTCCAGAAAATTAACAACTACTTTCATTGCATTTTTAATGTTCCATTATTTCACAATTCAGAATGACGGTCGTTTCCAAAGTAAATTAGCACAACTCAACCGATCATCGCATAATGTCAAAGGTGGTCTGGGTCGGCAGTCGCCAAATTCGAGCTCAATTCCTCTCCGAAGATATACAAAGACGAAGAGCCGCACCAGACCCCTGAGGTTTTACTCACATCCGCTTCCTCTATTGAAGTTCTGCAAGGGGTCGAATCCAGTCTCATGGTCATCTGTCTGAAGCGGGTGCCTGGTCTCCAAGTTTGGGTGCTGCATGTCAACAATCAGCTATGGCCTACAAAAAAGGGAGAGCGGAACACAGCATTTCAGCTTCCCGGTGGACCAAAGTGGTTTCTGGACGGCCAAAGTGTCGGACTGCTTCAAACTTTTGCCTAAACAAAGCACTCGTCGTTCAAGGCTTTATAATTGATAGAGTGACCTGGGGGAAAAAAATGACACCACCGTCGGTAAAAGTCGAAGGATATGAAAAGAAACGCACAAAAAAAAAAATGATCGTTAGTCACAATTATACCCTTGGCTGCTGCACCTCAGAATTAATGAGTTTGGTCACATGACCTCTCACCCAGGAACCAGGGCGGCAAACTGCGCCAACAGAGCAGCTGCCTGCTGCAGCCCGTTAGGTAACGCAGTCTGACACACTCGCTTCCACACACATTATTCACATGAAGTTAAATTACAGGAGTGACATGGTGCCATTATCTCAGGGGCCGTGCGGGCCGAACCGCTGCCAAGGCCCGCGCGGCAAATTCGCCTAATCTGCTCCCGGCAAAGACGGCGCCGGCGGTAGATATGCCACAGTAAGCAAATGAGCAATGAACATGCCGGGGCGGCACCCCCCCTAATGGGTTCATCTCCCAGCATTGGCCACTGCACCGGGCACATCTGGGGAGCCAATCAGGACTGGTTACTCAGCTGGGGCACCTTGAAGCGAGTGAGCGAGTGAATAAAGGAAGGGCTGGGTGAGTGAATGGACCCGACTGGCAAAGAAAGGAGGACAGCGAATGAACAAAAGGATAAGCGAATGAGTGAGTGAATGAATGAATGAAGGGATGATGAAAAGAATAAAGAAATGACTGAATGAAGGAATGATGAAAAGAATAAAGAAATGACTGAATGAATGAAAGACTGACCCAACAATTAAAGAATGAACAAAAGAATGACAATGCATGAATAGGAAATGGAATGACTGAATGAACAAATAGATGACTGAGTGAATGTATGAATTAATGAATGAAGGTTTCCCCGAGTCCTTTTCCAGTTTATAATTCTTATACTCCTTTGAAAGACACGGTGGGAGAGGGGCAGGTTAGTTTGGGGGCAGGTTGGTCTAGGGGCAGAACTGTCACAAAGTGCCATCATCATCCATATCAAGCAGCCAAGCAGCCAATGGGCTTCTATCAGACTCCATACCCGCAGCACAGCCCTGCATTTAGAAGGCAGCACAAGCTAAGCGATACCATTTCATTATTACCCCGACATTAACAACAAGGGCACAAAATCCGCATCGTTTAGGCCGGACGCCCAGTGCGAGAGACGTGAGGATCGGCAAGTGTGATCATCAAAATTCCGGCAAGGCCAGGGAAGGGGCCACCAGGCCAGGGACCAGGTCTGACCGGCCTCCCCTTCTGTTTATGCCAACTTAGCAATGCGACACCAAGGGGGCAGCTCTGATTTTATTAGCAAATTCAATCACTGGCACGGCTGAATATTTCATAGCGATGAAGCCAACGCAGGGAAAACGCCGCGATTGGCTGCTTCCAGAGCCCCCCCCCATGGGGAACAGCAGGCTTCAGGTGTCCTGGTGCCGAACACCAGCCTGCCACCTCAACAAACACCCTACATTATTCATCAATAAACATCAACCAGTTAATCATTAAAGCGCCCCCCCCCCCCACCCCCGACAACCTGTCTTGTGAAATAGAGGAAAGACTTTGTTCGCATGTTAGTAAACGAACGACACGGCTTAAATACGCCAAGGTGGGTCAACACACTAAGCGCTAAACTCAATGCACTTACAAAGGTACAATTATTCTTTGTGAAAATGCTACTGTATCAACAATTCCGTGGAATCAACCAATTTATAAAATGTTCAAAGAGAAACTGGCACCCCTGTTTCAGTACTTGGTATAGTTCCTACAGGGAAAGATCACTCCCTTTAATAATTCTTGGACGACCCTCCGGTTTTCCACACGACGATGTCCATCCGTGGGATTTTACATTACCTACCTTTATACCGCAGCGAAAAAAATACACTCCTTTAACACTAATATTAACAAAAGGCTTCACATTTTTCAGAAACAATATATTACCATAAAAGTATATGTTTTTCCCCTGATGTTTAAGTGCAATGTCGCTCATTGTCTGTGGGTAACGTATAGTCTTTGTCAAGAGCGTCGGTAATTTTGCATAATTCTGACTCTACATTAAATCCAGCCGGTAGCCAGCTGCACGTTAAACGCTTTTTATTTATAAATGAAGCCAGGATAGCAGTTCTATTTTAATGAACAGAATGTGAACTTTAGTTAAATTAAGCTCATTCGCTGTGCAGTAGCGGGTCCCACATGTCACCAAGACGGCAGGAAGTAAACGCAGACGAAACAGGAAGGAGGTCGGTCCTCCAGCATGGCGGACATGGGGCACCTCCCAGGCGACCCCAAGCTCACCGGAACAATGGCGACTCGCGACCCGAACTCACCGGAACAATGGCGGCTCGCGACCCGAACTCACCGGAACAATGGCGGCTCGCGACCCGAACTCACCGGAACAATGACGGCTCGCCTGTCTTCATCGACCAGCCTCTGGCTCAAGTCTCTCTGCATGGACGACGATCTGAAAGGAAACAACGGCAAGACAGTCAGACAGATAGGCAGAGAATGGAGGGAAGCCGGCAGCATAAATACATGCTGTGCTTTGAATATGGAGAACATGAGTCCTATTGATTTATCACAAAAGCAAAGACTCTGCTGTGTGGAATATGTAACACGGAGTGCTGGATGCCTATTATTTTTGTCAGTTTCAACTTATTTCACGGACAATCATGATACCTTTTTAAAAAGTGGAAGGGAACCGATGCGGCTGGTCGTGTCCGTGTAAGAGCCATGAATACCGTGGTGAAGCGGCAGAGAAAAGCAAGACGTGGCGCGGAATTGAAACTCCGGGGCTGACAGGCACAATGTTAAACTGGGTGTTTGAGACTCCGCACATAAGGGACAGTCCCAGCCAAGCAAACGCTGAGATCGCCGTGACACCAAAGGGACACGTAGGGCAGTGAGACGAAAAGCACAAAAATTGCTTGGAAAGTAGGTCTCCAGATGATGAAAAGGTCCCTTCTCCACACCATGTGGATTGTTGCCTTGGTGCACAAACACTGCTTGGGATACTATACTGCATGGGATACTATACTGCATGGGATACTATACTGCTTGGGATACTATACTGCTTGGGATACTATACTGCATGGGATACTATACTGCATGGGATACTATACTGCATGGGATACTATACTGCATGGGATACTATACTGCATGCACCGAGGGCTACTATACAGGCTGCTTCTGCAACAGCTACCATCACATCCAGTTGAGTTCAGCTAGAATTGTGATACTTTACTGAACTCTATTGAGTCAGCAGCACTAATACTTCCAGAGCGACTGGCCTTAACTGGGGTTAAGGGCCTTGTGCAAGGGCACACGGGCAGCCTCAGTCGGGCAGCCTCAGTCGGGCAGCCTCGGCATTCGGACCAGCCACCTTCCAAGCACAAGCACAGAGAGCTAACCTGATGAGCCACCATCTCCCCTGAGCTTTGGAGACACAGAGAAGTCCTTAACACAGCTCGACGCAGAGAAGTCCTTAACACAGCTCGACGCAGGTTTCGACACCCAAGCTGACGTAGCCGCCATCCCCGCCCGTCGCCGAACAGCAGAACACAGGGACTGTCCGGGGCCCCGTGTGGCTCCTGGCTGCCGCCACGGCGACAGGGAGCCACTTAACTGCCTTAGCTCCACGAATAGCTCCACTATTTCCACAAGACGGGGGCCCCCACGTATTCACTTTGGGGTAATTGTACCTCAGACGCCTGGGGGGAGATGGGGCCAAGGAAGGAGAGGGCATACAGCTCCAGCTAATCAGCTCCATCACCACGGGAAGAATCCGAATAACAAACAGCTCCCTGGATATGCTCTGATGTTCCTACGGTAACACTTTCCAGGTTTGCTTATAAATTATTACAAACACCACTAAACGGCAAAGGTAATATCTGGAAATTATAATGGCAGTATCTCATTATTGATAATATATTCATTACAGCCTAAGACTGGCTATGTATCAACACATTAATAAAGTCTGTCGCTGATTATTTATATGTGATTGCAGGGTCTGTTGAGAGTGGTTCTCACGCATCTGTAAACAGCTTAGGACAACAGAACGTTTAAAAACCATTCATAAGCGGGCCTGGAACATTTCAAATCGCTTAGAAGAAATTAAGAAACTTTCAGATGACGCTGAACCATTCAACAATGTCAGACCCCCCCCCCAAACACAGGGCCACCTCTGGCCCAGCTTATACATCATACTTCACTGGACTTAATCAGCACATTATAATCTTTAGGTTGTGACCCCCCCCAAAAAATCACCATAAAATGCAGAAATGCAGCATTTTAAAACGGAAACGGCCAGCGGAGTGCAAAGACGGCCTTTCCAGGGACAAACAATGAAAACTCAAAGCGTGGTTATTCTGTAACTAAAGCAGATTATTTATTTTTTTTGCTTGCTTGTCCGCCTTTAACCGTGCATTAAAGAAACAATTTGATCTTTCCTCTGACGAATGAAATAAATGTTCTGAATAATTTAACCAAAGCAAACATTTCTTGCTAATATCAGGCTAATTATAGAAGTGCAGGGAGATGGTAATTTAAGCCCTTGGGCGCTGATTGTAAAAATGACTCCCTGAAGTCGCAGTGGCTGTTTCAGAAAGCTAGAAAGCTAAGCACTTATTTAACAGAAATTACCCAATGATCAGAGGACCTAAGGGGGGGGGCGGAGGGAGGGGGGCGTGGTACACCCATGATTAGAGAAAAAAATATGATATAAAAAAAAAAATACATCCATTACTAATCAAAACTGTCAAACTGCACATTTTTTCTCCTATTTGGATTAATACTCTGTATGGGGAGGCCGATTCTTCTGAGCGTGAAAGAAACCCAGGGAAAGTGTTTGGCTGGACAGCGTACCTCGTTTCCCGAACAGCCATCTGTTTGGCGAAAGCCTGCCGATTAAGTCCAAACGAACGCTTTCCCATGGACTGAACACCCCACTTGGAGCTCCGAAAGCCTGGCTCTGCGTTTACTGGCTTCGCAGGCGAACACGAACATGGGGGGGGGGGGGGGCATAGGGTGGCGGGAAAGCGGGCGCAAATTAGAGATCGGAAGGGCGGCGGGGAGGGGAA
>JAABNY020000046.1:1856222-1869577 GCA_015164015.2 Brevimyrus niger | reverse complement strand
GTATATATTGATATCTATATCATTTATGTAAATTAGGAACAATAGTGGTCCTAAAATCGAACCCTGTGGTACCCCACGATGAACGCAGGCCCACTGTGATATTGTGCCTCTTAAAGCTACTCGCTGCTTCCTATGTGTTCACCAGTTATCAATCCAGGTTCTTTGAGTTTAAGTAGGAGCCTCTTGTGGGGGACAACATCAAAAGTCTTTTGGAAATCTAAGTAGATGACATCATAGGCCTTCTTATCATCAGCTTCCTGAGTAGTTTCCTCAAAAAACTCTAACAGATTTGTTAAACAGGATTTACCTCTCCTAAATCCATGCTGGCTATCCCTCAAAATGTTATTGGAGTCCAGGTAATCTACCATTTTCTTTTTGATTATAGCCTCCATAACTTTATCAGTTATACAAGTTAGACTGATTGGCTATTGACAAATTACTTATATCCCCTTTTTTAAAAATGGGTGTTATGTTGGCATGCTTCCAATCAGAAGGTACCACACCTTCAGATAAGGATCTGGTGGTTTTTTCACAGAGCCCTGTAGAAATACTACTAACCTTGGCTAAAGAGTTTGCTTCTATAATTTTTTAAATTTTTTAAATACTGTGCAAAATAAAAATGTATATCTTTGCAATATACCTGCAGTCATCCATCCATCCGTCTTCTTAAACAAGCCTCACAAAATTTCCTTCTTAGACATCTCTGATATGTGACATTGCGGGGTCTAAACACTCAACAAGTAATGCCTTTCTATTCATTTTGCATCTGCTCACACAGTACCGGGTCTTGGGGAGCCAGGAAGCTTAGGGTAAGACAGGGGACACCCTGGATGGGATGTCATTAGATTTAATTTTGATTCTGCCCAATTTTTTATTGAATGGTTCTATCCTATTAAAAATTAAATTCTTTAATATGAGTTTTATTCACCACAGAGGTCAGATCTTTTTCAGGCAAGTATTTAAAAATAATCGATTGTATTAGTTACCCAAGTTCAAATAAAAGCCACCCACCCATCCCATTCATACTGTAAGATATATGTGTAATTTATGCATTAATATCTACATATGTATCATGTATATATCATGTCATTTTTAGCATTTCTGTATAGAAGATTGGGGCAAATTCAATCATGGCCTTCAATTGGGATTTTTCTTCACCTGGACGAGTAATTCCAAAAACGAATGAAGAAAATCCATCGACTAGATGAACAGTTTTGTTTCCAACAGATGGTATAGCCAAGCTTCGTTTGCTTAAACGCTGCAGTTACACACTACAGTTCTATCTGCTCAAAAATTAGACAAAAAATAGGTACCGCATTTGCATAACAGATTTGCTAGTCAAAGTAGTTTGGGCCTTAATTCCCTTTTATAGTCAAGACTTGTTGTTGTAGCTCATAAATTTACAAGACATTTCTCAAAAATTATGTGTGTCACTTATAATTCTACACTTTTAAATATTTACAAATAAATATTTTGGATCAGTTGACATTGGCACAACATGTTATACTAAAATTTATTGGCTCAGGTCCTTAACTAGCAGGTTACTTGCTGCACAGACCTGTTTTTTTTTTTTTAATGAGTGATGGGCCACATGCCGTGTATGTAAAGCCACCTCCAAACGCTGCGGAATGCTTTGCAGGGCCTCACCTCTTACCTTTACTTCAGCTTAACTGGAAAACACTTTCCTCCAAAGTGCAAATCGCAGCAGTGTTGAGTGCCAGGGCAAGAGCGTCGTCACATGCGTGAAGACGACGGGGTCTCTGCCGGTGCGGGGCACTGACACTTCGCAGCATAACTTCAAGGTGTAGAACCACAGTTGCAGCACCGCAGCGGCCCCAGCAAGGATGTGGCGAGGGCAGGCAGACCGATCAAATAATATGTTCCTGCGAAGTTGGGGGGAGAAAGGACACAAGCTCTTAGGAAGCATGAGCCAGGATAAAGGCGTTTGTTTACAGGTAAAACATCGCAGAACGGGGACCTGCGGACAGAACCGAACAGTGTAGCACTTAGGTAAGAGAGCGGCGTATGTGTGTCGCGTCACAGCGCCAACTGCATGAGCAGAACCACTCCATCGATGGGATACCTCTTTGAAATAGAACTCGGGTCATACGCGCAGGATAGGAAGGGGAGATGGGTTCAACTGGCCCTCGAAACCAGAAGAGGCCACTTCAACGGTGTTCTCTGCAAGGGGGCTGTGAGGCCTGCAGATGCTGTAGGTGGAGGAGGTGGCCGCTTGTTACCACTGTCTGCTATTGTCCTTAACTGCTAATCCGGTACAGGATCACGGAGAGTCTGGAGTCTGTCCCAGCAAGACAGGCACTCAGTAATGGGATGCCAGTCCATCACATGGTGCACGCTTACACACTGGGCGATTTGGAGTCGCCAGTTTGCCTAACTAGATACTTTCTAGGCTAGTAAACCAGAATACCTGGAAGCAACCCACGTTAACACGAGTAGAACATGCAAATGGTGCATGCAGAGAGGCGGCGGGATTTAAACCCCGCAAGCCTGGAGGTGTGAGTCTGCAGCGCTACCCACTGTGCCTTCTGTCATTGAGACCAGGAAGAGCAGGAAGCAGGAAGGCTGTCCGCTGCCTAGTTTGGCGGTAATCAGCTTTCGCAGGCTTGCAGCTCAGGGTTCCGCCTCCCAGGTGGCGTGTGGCTGCCTCATCGGAGGACAGAATGCCTTTGAGTCACCTGTCCCCCGTTCCGAGGCACAAGGGCAGCTAGGTGACGCCGTGTTCCTGCTAATGTGAGCATTAACAAGGGACCAACAAGGAGTTTGGGCTCAGCTTACCTCACAGCCATGGGCAAATTTGTTCCTATGGCGCTGGAAACGTTTTTTCGGGTGACAACAAAGCTCTCACATAACACCGGGTACGCTCAGGGCCGACTCCGTAGGCTGACTGCCAGGCTAATCACGTTTGATTGGGCCCCCGGTCTCCGTCTGGAGCCACTCAGGGTGGGGCTCGCACGTGGGAAGCCGGCTGCCTGTCTGCCGGGTGCTCAGATAGCAAATTAATTCTTATCTATGCCAAAGCCACACATATTTTAACGATTAAACTTGGTGGTTAAAGAGGGAATTTCATCGCCTGAAGTTACTTGCACTGCTGACGCTGCCGCCCGGGCAAGCCGACGTCGACTCGTGAATCCCCTCCACTCCGACAGTGTCGGGAATGCCGAGGGGCCCCTGGACAACACCTGGGACCATGATGCGGTCAGAATGTAAAATAAGACAAAGTCGAGTGTAGCTACTTGCTAATTTTGCCTGAATCGCGCCTGTTGCACCCCTGCCTGTGTCACTGCGCTAAAAACGCATTGATGCATTGCTGCTGCCACTGCAGCTGTCTTTGTGCTGCTGGAGCTCTTACGGCAAAGGGTAGGACATCAGAGAAGATGAACGCAGCGACGTGACGAGTGGGGCAGTAGTGAACTGTAAGGATATTAGCTTCAAACCCATAGGCTGATGAGTTCACCGCATTAAAATATCAATGGATACAGGAATATAAAAAAGTGAGGCTGAAGCAAAGAACCTCGCTTGTTGAAAACTGAAAATTATTACTTTGAATTACTTTGAACACTTTGCAAAGTTATAATGAAACGCTATGAAAGCAGACTCATGTGAAGGGCAGACAGCGAGCATTAACCTGTCTGTACATGGACAAACATGTCCATAGCATAATGTTTCGATTGAGTAAAAACCAAAACATACTATGTAGTCTACTTTTTAAAATATTGTGTCCGTAGTAAAAAATAGCACTTTCATCAAAACATTGATCAAAATTCACTCTGGTGTTGGCCCCTGGAGTAAAATGTTTCTTTTTTTTGGACAGTTTGAGAGCGTTATTTGCCAATCCATGGGCCTCAGGTGTGGCCGTCCAGGCTGACATTCATCTGCCACGAGGCCACCAGCGATTGCCATAACAGCTCCTGCATCGTACACAGTGTTCCCTTCTGACGACGGCTGGAATCCAAAACAACCAAGATTGCATAGGTACGTGACGTATGTGTACGTTCAGATATGAAGGCCGTTATTTATGTGGGCAGGGTGGAGACAGTGCTGCTGTTATGACGCTGGGAAATGCACGGACTCGGGTGGTGAATTGGGTAGGCGTACACTGGGGCATTCCAATCTGCACCCCAGACGGCATCTGAGGGAAGGGTGAATCAAGGACAGGTGGTGAAGAAGGACAAGAGGGCAGGGTCTCATGATGGTACGTGGTGCGTGATCCGTGCAAGGTGTAACGCTCACGAGCAAGATGAATGTTTGCGATACAAACTGATCAGATAAAAGTGCAAGCAGGACACAGCCATCCTAACATGATCAGACGATCAAGAGCACAACAGCGTGGAACAGTTTCATGCATTCCCAGGAGGCTGCACTGGCTTACCTTATCTTGCTCCCCTGAAGAACACAAACACACCCGCTCAGCACTCTTACGATTACCCTGCCAGCCACGGGATTCAAACCCACAACCTTCCAGACGTTGGCACAACTGCCCCACTTCTTGAGCTACACACCACCTTCTAAATGACTACCTGATAGCTTTTCTGCAAATTAAAACCGGGCTCACGGTTCCAACAGCCCCTACCCCATCCATTCCAGGAGCCAGGGTAAGGAAGCGACAGGTACTGGGGTGGCTGGGGTGGAGGCCCTCTAAATCTGAAGGCAAATATGGCAGAAATTTGAAAAGGGCAATCCCTGATAAATCACCACCTACCAAGTCAAGCATCTGGGGAAGACTTCTCACGCTGAAAAAATTACAGATGTATTAAAAGCTCAATTAAAAACCATGATGAGCAGGGAAAGCTTGACATGCCCTTTAAATGCAAATGTACTTATGCATCTACAGCAAGACTCACCCCGGATATATAAATACCACACAGTCACCGTTTCCAGGAACCTGTAGTCTACGCCGCGCATGAAAGTTTTGTTCTCCATGGATAGTAAGGCTGACGACACCCTTGGCAAAGAGGCTCCAGCCGTCCGCGGTCCCGCGCGGCCTGTCAGCGCGCCGGGGGCCCTGTTTCGATTACGATTTAGCTTCATGCAAACGAGGAGCAGCGGGAAGGCAAACACTGAAAGCTTTGGGTCAACAATCGCTTACTGGCGAGAAGGAGGGAAAAATCCACCAAGAACACCAGAGTGCACTTATGCTCCAGAGACACAGGAAGCTTCTCTGTCTGGGGGTGGGGTGGGGTGGCGAGGGCTCTGTTTGCATAGCTCCGTGTGCCGTGAAGCTGGGCGACGCATCCGCTGCTCTGGGAAATGATGGCGACAGCGGGCAGAACGTGGACAGTCCCGCCAAACTCACACCTCCCACCGGAGTGACTGACACCGCGACCCAGCAGCGTGGCGTCCGAGGCCGGGTCCCCGTCTCTGCCCACTACGAGACCGAATAGAGGGAGATCACGTAGGTGTGGGAGCTGGGGCACCGGGACAGCAACACTAAGACCTGCTTCTCTGTGGACACAGTGCATGACGTACAACACATGGTGAAAGACTTGCCCGCCAACGGTTTTTCAGGGGTTGTTGCAGAGGAAAACCACGAAGATGTCATTTTCTTCAGCCGGATTTGATTGGCCATGAGGGCAGAGGACTTGTTAAGCAGTTCCTTTTTTACTTTTTAATTTTTTCAAAGAAAACTTCCAAAGAATATATTATCCATTGATGCTGTCCAAAGTTAAGCTATTTCATAAACTCAGTTTGCGAAAACCACAAAAGCAATTTTATGTGTGAAATACACTCTCCAGCTAAACCTAACTTCTTTAAATGTGTCCATTTATTAAAAACTGAACCAACAAATAATGATTTTCATTAAAAAAAAAAACAAGCCTAAATCACACAAGCCTCATTGGTCACCCATACACTGTCACCCCTGCAGCAAATGTCAGCTTTACAAACAATTTTCCAAACACGAAAACCAATTTTTACAGCCGGCCACATGGCTCAGATGGAGGCTGTAACACTTGAAGATACACCATTACACCTAGTGGTTAATATTTAATCAGACATTAATGTTTTAGGTCCATTCAGAAGTTCACACCCATGAACTCTGCAGAATAGTCCATTAAACTAATGATTAACAGCTTTAAGATTCCATGGCTTCACACAGATTGAGTGATGGAATACATCCAAATGAAAGACGGAGAGTTCAGTTTGATTAGGCAGATTTAGGTTTATATCGCTCACAGCACCCATTCCAGCACACGTCGCGGGGGGGTGATAGTGGTGGTGAACACGGGCTGTCAATTCGCTTAGACTGGCCAGGGGAAGCTGCCCCCAGAGGGTTACATCCTGCTTTATCTGGAAGGTTCCAGAATCACTTCCGCTCAGTGTCAAAGCTGAGCCAGCAAATGAGGCAGTGAACGGGATTATAAAAAAAAAGAGAAGCTTCCGATATGGATTAACGGGGAAAAAAAATATATCTATTATTCATTCGTCCAGCTTCCATAACTGCTCATCCAGTGAAGTGTCCCTGTGAGCCTGGACCCTATCGCAGGAAGCGGAGGGCAGCAGGCAGGGGGGTCCTGGACAGAATGCCAGGCCATTAAAGGGCACATTGGCATTTCGCAGCCACCAGTTGTCCAGAACACGTTTTTGGAAGAGCGTGCAAATGGGGAGAACGACACAGATGATGGACCAACAGCCCTTGAGGGGCGAGGCTGTGGAAGTATCCCTTAAGTCACTGCGTCACCAGAAATCAGGTTATTCACACAGCAAAACCCATTCAAGTACACGTGTACACACACACACACACACACACACAGCACCCGAAAAAGAGCAAACAAGGAGACTTTTGTGTAAGTTTAATATGTAATAAGGAAACCATTAAATATGAACATTTCTGAAGAAATGCCCTTCAAAAGGTGGTTGCTTTCCGTCTTATAAATACCAAGGATCTGCTGTACAATACAAACAGTTTAATCATTTAATTAGCAGTCAATATTAACTTCTAGTTAGCACATTTCTGCATATAGAAATGGAGGGAAAAAACACCTAAGAGGAGGAAAGGGGGAAAAAGCCAATTGGTACAAAATAATGGTCCTCGTCATCGCAATAAACTCATAAAAAAGATACACGTTTTATACAGAGGATTCATGACGAGGGAGGGCTGATAAACTAAAAGGAAGACACAAGGAAAAACGTCGAACTGTCACATGTATTGCATATGTTACTTTTTGCTCTAAGGTGTCCTGTGGGTTAGTAGATGACCTAAGCATATTTGCATGACGGTAAGAATTGCATACGACATTTATTGTGAAGCTTGAAGCACAAACTGCCGGAACAAACATCACATTTTTTTTTTTTCTGTAAATAGGCAACCTAAAGCACATCTCTCCCCTCATTCCAGAACTTTTTAAGACACTTGTTTTTAACCGCCCATAAATAATAATAATAATAAAAAAAAAGTCATTTTCTGAATAGAAAACAAAAGTCAAAGTTTATGGAAGAGAGAGGAAATTGCATCAGACCACCGTGTGACTGGGAGAATAAATTAAATGCAAGAGGAGGACGGGGAGGCTTCACATTTTTAAACCCTATGGAGACTTCGAAAGATACAGTGAAAAATTTCTGGAAAAAAGGAAAAGAATTCGGCAGTGCCACATTATACAAGGCATTTGTTGGCATAGTTTATTTAAACTGTATCCTTTTACAGTTAATATATACGTCTTTGTTTATACATATATATTTCTTCCAAACAAATATTATTCAAAAAGGGAGACTCACTTCCCACAGCAATCCTGCAGAGTCTGTTTGCAGAGTTTGTGCGCGATCGAGTTTGCATTTCAGAATCGGACTCTGCCAGCGGGCATCGGAGGCCAGTAAATCTGCGTTAAGGCCCTAGTCTCTGGTCCCAGTGTGTTCTCGTTAAATCCAGTGGACATCACGGACGTAAACATCCCATCACGGCCTTGTTGCCTTCATCAGTAGCTCAAATCAAGTGTAAGAACAAATGAACGAGTCAAGTGCAGTCGGAAAAACATCCACAGTAACAATTTTTTCATTGTTTTTTGTGTTTTTTTTTTTTTTTTGCAAGTTAATAAACGTTCGGCATCGTCTTTACAGTGAATAATACAGATATTCACAAAATTAAAGAAACACGCAAAAAAGGTAGCAATACCATAGTATTACTAGCTTTATTTAAATAGGGTTAGAGCAGCACTGTAGGACTGTGCTACTCTTTGGGGTCGTACCCCGACCCGGTGTGGACGACTCCTGATAAATGCTCCTCCATCTTGATGGAGAAGTCGCTGTTGACAGTCTGAGTGCTCTCGTTCAGCTGCCGCAGCAGCTTGTCGTCCTCGTCATTGGCCTGCTCCTCATCCTCGTCCTCATCGTCTTCCTCCTCCTCCTCCTCTTCCTCGCCCAGGCCAACCGGGCCCTTGGGTTGACCCTGACGATGGCAGACGTAGAACCGCTGGTTCTGGAAGAACTTTACAATGGTGTGCTTGGGGAGATCCAGCTGGGCGGACAGGGTATGGATGGCCTCCTCATCGGGGTGGAGGCCCACGTCCTGGATGAAGCTCTGGAGGATTCCCAGGGCCTCCAGGGAGATCTTGCCTCCCGGCCGAGCCTTGTCCTCCGATGCCTCGGCGGGTGAGGCCGTAGACGGCTGCCTAGGAGGCAGGCGAGGCCCCGCCTGCTGTGGAGACTGATGCAAGGGCTGCTGGGAGAGCGGGGCCTGGGGTGGGAGCTGCTGAGACAGCGGGGATTGTTGCTGGTGCTGCTGGGGCTGATGGGATTGAGACTGGTGAGAAAATAGACACACACGCGCACACACAGAATTAAAGGGGGGGCCCCAAACTGCAATCCCTGCACCCTCCCATGCAGGAACCTGAAGAAATGCCTCTGTGGCTCATCTTAAAATCCGAACCAGTCACCTGCCCACTGACAAACTTGGAGGCCCGCCTACTTCCCCGCACAGCCACCAATCGGATGCCAGACAGATCACTCCTCCCCACACGAGACAGGCGCACAAATGAGCGGCGTCTCGCCTCCCTAATCGGAGGGATGGAGATATAAATGTGCTCACAGGACACAGGCATCAGAAGGTGCTTCTGCGCTGATGGTGTTTAACCCAATTACAGGAGCCCTGCTCCTCCCGCCCCGCTCCGGCTCTGCTGCTGTGGTGCGGCAGCCTTGCCTCAATTTCCATTCACATTCCAGAGGATTTATTGGCCGGAATAACGTACAGTTATCATACCGCGGCACAGACGTCCAGTCAAAACAACTGATTTAACTGTATTTTATCATTATTAATGTTAAACGCCATTAAAAATCTATCCATGTACCTTCTGTAAGCACTTATCTAGCGCAGGGTTAGTATAAGCTTGGAGCCAGGAGACACCCTGGGTGGGGTGCCAGTCCATCGCAGGGCATACACCATGAGCGGGATTACAGAGGGGGGCGGAGTTCCAGCCCCCGGTGAGGCAACCAAGCGAGGGAAGCAGAAGCCTAGATTTCACACAGAGAGCCCCCCAGTTTAGAGCGTAAAAGCCATAAAAACCGCGAAAGGGGGGCCCGACACGGATCGGAGGCGTGGGTGTGCAGGTCTCACCTGAGCGGTCTCTGGGGGCACGTGTAGCAGGTGGGGGGGGCGCTCGGCGTAGTGCTGCTGGCCCACGCTGCTCTCCTGCTCGTAGATGGCGTCGCGCTCCGCCTGCGGCAGGCTCAGGAAGCGCCGGATCATGGACAGGTTCTCCCACAGGGTCCGGTTCTCCGGGGACGGATCCTCCTTCCAGCGGAGCAGCTCGCACAGCCAGCCCTGCGGGCGGGAGAGGGGGGGGTCAGGGCTCGTCAGTAAATGGCACGTCAGACCCCCCCATGGTCACGGAGCCCATTTAACCTCCTGATTGCTACTCAGCGCCTTTGGGCCTTGAAAGTTGTCCTGGGTAAAGATGATGCCCAAAGTAACTCATCATTTTAAAATAATCCAATAAAAATAACGAGTCTTGGGGGGTCTATGTGAGGTACAGATCGCTCCACAAAACGGCAACGGCTGAAACAAGGTTGGGAAGCTCACAGTGGGCTGGACTGTACCCAACTGTCAGACAGTCAGGTTTAATCTCCTTTCCATTGGTTATTTTGCCGATTCTCATTGCATCAAACCAATCAGTGATGGACAACATCTGCCCACTGTAGGTCTTAAAGCAGGTTATTGGTGCCTGTCAAAATATACATCCCAGGATCCTTTGCGAAACAGGCTGCACATATCTATACACCCTTGACGCGAGTCACATGGTCAACCTCCATCCCGCTCAATGTTAACAAAATTAAGGGGGTGTCAAGGTGGGACCTTTTTTGTACTGGAGATGATGCACAATGGTTTGAGGTGCCTTTTCAAACTTTTTTGATGGCACAGCATGGAGGTCGAGCAGGATGTTAATAATACTGTAGGAGCTAAACATCCTGGGGGTGATGGGGGGGAGGGCTGTTTGCCCCCTGGGGGTTGGAGGAATGTTATGTGTGGGTTTGAATGAATTAACACAATATAATTTTAAAATCAAGTTTGTCACTAACCCAGAGATGCCTTTGAATCACACAGGAAGATCAAATGGGTTGAATATCAGAGTAAGTTTAACACAAAAATGTCTCCCCATTCTGATTGTGCAGGCATGTAAACAGCAAGGTGGTGGGGGGGCATGGATAGGGGACAGTAAAGGAGGGAATGGGGGGGGGGCTTCATATCACATCTGTGAAATCCATACGTGTGAGATGGTGTGAAGGGACCCCTTGCGTGGCCCGTCTCCCCCCAGCAGGTAAAACATTCAGTGTATAAAAGGCATCTCGCTACCTCAGCTGCGCACATCAACCCCCCCCCCCGCTGAGGGGTCCCGGGCAAGCCAGCTGTCCGCGAGCAATTACACTGAGCGTTTGTGGGCGCCATTACGGAAGCCAGGACGAGATGACAAGAAAGACCTCACATTTGCGAAAGACAAACAGCGACGGGCGTTCCGAGCAGTGTCTGTCCATTTGGTAAGGGGGGGGGGGGGGTTGCGGTTAAAAACACAGGCTGCACAGGAATGTTTTCCTTCATGACAGAGCAAGAACAATTAAAACCAAAAAGCCACATTAACCTAAGAGACAAAGCGAGGCTGTTCCTTCTGCTGGCCCGGCGCCAGCGACAGCAGACAGCATCACGCGGATGAATCCTGCAGATAACGCTGCGTCCAAACCCCGAAGCAGGCCCCCCCCCTGCCCGCCTGCCGCGTCCCCCAACTGTGCCCTGTCGTCGGACAGCAAAATGGGACCCGGTGTCGGCGGATTCTTATGGGCCGTCTGAGTCCAGTGAGGCTCAGAATTTAGTCCCGAATGGACACGTTTTTTGCGGGAATCTTATTATGCAAATGTAACAGCTCTGGGCGGTTATTCAAATTTCCTTGGCAGGGGCAGATTTTTGCAAGAACGGGAAGGGGAAAGGAAAGAAAAAAAGAAGTGGGCCAGCGTCCTGACCCCCCCGTCGCCCTGAACTCCCAGTCAACCCCTTAAACGAGCACTCCAGCGGCGTGCCGGTTGCCCCCGACGACGACCCCACCCACTGAGGTGCAAAGCCGTCACATCCGGTGTTGGCGGGACGCCGGGCTCACGCTCCCCTCGCAGGATTAGTGCGGAGGACACTGTCCCCCCCGCGCCTCCCAGCCACGTCCGGCCGTGGGAGAGCTTCCGGAAACTTTCCCCGGACGCATCCGCATCGAAGCTTTGCAGCTTGCGCTGCTCAGTGCAGGTGCGGAATGAGTCGCCGTACGTGCCAATGGGAGACGGTGAAGACTGTGAGCGCGCGATACGCTTTATTCTGCTATTAGACGACACCCACAAAATCAAACTACAAGTAAGCGGGACCCTCTCCTCATTCGAAACATCGCCTGGATCACAAATGACAGCTGACAGTCTGGGAGGAGAATCCATTTCCACACCAGCTGCACCATAACAGCACTGCAGAGGTTTTATATTCTTTTCATATTTATACATCTAAATTTATTTAGCTTATTCACAAAGCGATATACAAATTCACTCTGCCAACCCTGGGATTCAAACCAGCAACCTTCCGAGGACTGGAACGGCGTCCTAACGCGCCGAGCCGCACACTGCCGCCTCAACCTTGACCCGAGGACCTCACCGGGCCTGAACAGCCAGTCATTCACAGAATCGACAACTCACTGACGTGAACACTGGCAAACACTGACAGCCGCGGCACCAACAGCGCATCTGAGAGCTATTTAATAACCAAATGGTAAATGGGCTGCATTTATATAGCCCTTTTAACCAAAGCGCTTTACACGATGCCTCACATTCACCCGTTCATACACACACTCACACACCGGTGGCGGAGGCTGCCATGCAAGGCGCCAACCAGCTCACCGGGAGCAATTCGGGGTTCAGTGTCTTGCTCAAGGACACTTCGATGGGGACAGGAGGACTACACTACCTCCTGCACCACCATCGCCCCAGACCATTTGGAGCAAAATGTTCTTCATCTCCCAGTCCGATTTAACCCTTCAAGCAAACCAGCAGTGATTCGGAAAGCAGCGATAAAATCCCACGGCTTTGACACGCGGAAGAGTGCATCAGATTGCTGCTAAGTTTGCGATGATTTTGAGAACGTGAAGTCAAGAATTAGTGAAGCAGACTAAATTTGTAACAGAAAGGAAGCTGGTTTAGTTATTTGATAATGGTAACTTTGCTGGGAAATTCGTAATTAATCCAGTAGGTAACTCAACCCAGATCCACTTTGAAAGCGTTACTGGTGACCTGGACTTAAGTGGTGGCGGGGGGGGTCACAGGTGTGCCACACTGTACATTTAACTCAGCATCACGTGAAAGATTAATAGCCTTGCGGGAGAGGAGCAGCATAAACGTGTCACTCTTTTGTTAAGTCCAGCTACTCCGAATCGTGAGAAAGCCGTATAAGCCGTTTGGTAATCGGAAGAGCTGTTCGGCGTTAAAGATGTAAGTGGCGGTGGGGGCTGATGCCAATTTACAAGCCAGAAGAGAATGAACAGGTGACCCCTCCCTCTCTTCCTCCTCCTCCTCCTCTGATATGGGGGGGGGGGTCACTCAGGGCATTGAGTGTTACTATGGGATGCCGTGTGACACTGGGGATGAGGATAGAGGAGAAAGAGGAGGGGGAGGCAGGAAAACAAGTGAGCCTGGAGCAGGGCCTAATGTTTCCGGAGCGCAGGGCCCTCGCTGGGCCTGGCACGGCCGCTTACAGCAGCTCAATCGGAATATTCCATGGTGCATGGCAGGCGCGCGCTGAATGGTAATTATGACACATCTGATTAGGCGGGTGGGCCGCAGGCTGGGCGGGGGCCGGGGGGGCTGCAGGTGCGACCTCGCGCGCTCCTGCACGC
>JAABNY020000046.1:1827889-1839602 GCA_015164015.2 Brevimyrus niger | reverse complement strand
AACTATGACAACCTTAACCCCTACCCTGCCCTAACCATAAGTAACCTAATGAAATACAAGAGTTTTTGCATTTTTAGCTTTTTCATAGCAGACACCAATTTTTATAAAATAGAGTTTTCCATTATGGGGACCAGGAAATGTCCCCATAAGGGGGAAAAAAAATGGATATTTATCACGTTATGGGGACATTGTGTCCCCATAAGGATAGGTAAACCTGTTCGCTCGCACGCACGCACATGCACGCACGCACGCACACACACACACACACACACGCACACACACACACGCTCTGAACTATTAATGTATATGAGGTTAGGGGACGTGCTTCAGTTTCTGCCTTTGTGTACAAAGGGAAAATTTCACACAAACAAGGCTGAACTGGGGCACCAGTTTTAGATAAAAGAGGACTGAAGAGCTCAGATCCAGGTCGGCACTTGGACGAATGGCGACTTGAATCTTAACGCACATCCACACTCTGCCCTTCCAGGGATGCACCACAGTGCACAAGACTCTCAATGTCACCGATACCTCTTAACCGTACAGTTCAGGCGGATGGGCTTGTAAAGTCGTACCATTAGGGCACCTGGCTGCTCTACAAGCGTCTCCAGCACCAATACAGGGGTGTTGGGTGCAGAAGGTCATTGGTCAGGCAAATAAGGCTGTGCGATTACGGTCGGGGCTGCGATCGCCCATGGCCATCGGTGGTCTGCGGGGACCACGTCCAAAAGCCCGACCAGGGGGTCCAACCTGTGCAGCTGAATCTTCAGAGTGACGACGTGGTAGACGTCCTGCAGCATGTCTGCCACCGTGGCGTCGGGGGCGTCCGTCACGTAGGACAAGGGCACGGGGTTCCACCTCCCCACCTGGATCAGACCTGCCGGGCAACAGGGGGACACTCTGAAGAGAGGAGCATGGAGGGGGCGGGACACAAGCCGACTGGCCCACTCCCCTGTCACTCACCAATTCAAACCATATCACTGGCTAATAAGGCTGTCGTCACTATATGAAATATGGGGTCTCTTATGCCCCCCTCCCCCCGACTTTAAAAAGAAAAAGAAAAAATCCTACAAACGCCCCTGACTTTGAGGCTGGGGGCACAGGACAAAACAAATAAATTTAAAAAATGTAAACCCACCAGCTGGCAAAGCCGCACGTGGTTACAAGTGGGAAGCGGATCGGTTATTTAAAAAAAAAAAAACAAAAACAAAAAAACAAGAAGAGATGCAATCGGCAGCCCCGCCTCCCCCAAGCGGCGGCCAGCTGGCAGGGGGGCTGATGGATGTCTCTGGCTTTGAACTTCACAATGGGGAAAAAAATTTAGAAAGTGAAAAATCCGGCCTTTGAGCACGATGCAATGCATTCTGGGACAGAGAGCACCTGCGACCACTGGCCCGGTCCAGACGTCCACTGTAAAACGATTAATGTGCGGGAGCCGGCTTCCGGGTTCTCGGTACCTTTGGCCTGGGCCGCCGAGCTGTGGGAATAGCCCAGGGAGAGCAGGGCCATCTCGATCAGCTGGTTGAACAGCATGTCCTTCCGCACCAGAACGAACTCGGCGTGCTCTTCGCGAGCTTCGGTGAACTCGACCGGACTCTCATGGTGCTCCACCACACAGAACACAGGAAGCATGTTACCTGGGTGGGGGGGAAGGTGGGGCACATGGACCAATCAGCTTCAAAAACACAGGAACGATGTTGCGGTAACAGTGACAGGAAGCCACCTCTCCCCAAATCGTCTCTAAATCCAAAGATCCACGCTGCCCGCCTGACCCCACGTAACCTCCCAGGTCTGGGGCAGCTGCACGTCACAGAGTGCATGTTTGGGAGCTAAAAATGTGGCTCGGATCAGACCCAGAGGCAGAGGGAGGCCTTCACAGCTTCATGGTTGGCCAGGTGGCTCACGCCCTTACACTAGACTCGACGGGGAGCGTGATATTACAGACGCAGCGGATAGGTGTGCGGGAGCCCCGCCCCCCTCAAACCCAGATCAGCAGAGTAACCGGAGCAACTCTGCAGATGTCCCAGCATTCCAGTCAGCTGGAGATCGTCCGTTTAGAAGGCGACTAGCATCCAGAACGGCTGTATAACCCCCTCCCAATGGAATCTGCATCGGTGACTGGGGGGAGGGTGGTCAGAACGTGGAGTGAGTGGGATTCTCCACGTCTAACAGAAGAACGTCTCACAATGCGGGCCGCCGCGTCAGCGCATTCCCGGATCAATATCGGCTTTGTTTGCAGTGAACGGACAGAGACGGAAACGGGCGCCTGCCACACGCCACACGCCCATTACGTGATCCACAGGGCAACATTCCCATGGAGAAAAATTAATAAAAACAGGAAGTCAGCGGCCAGGCCCCCAGATTCCACCTTGATAACAAAGCATCTGTTTACCTGAAATGACATCCAATTAATCTTTACGAGTATTGGCGTATAGAAATGTACAAAAAGACAAGGCTAATGGCTAAGCTAAGACGCCTGGAAGACTGACCAGAGGCGAATAAATCACTGTTTATTATGCTATAAACTCCGACTTTGACTTAAATCAAAACAAACAAACCCAGAGACATGAGGATGACTCTCTGCCGCTCCATTACAGCGTGTACAAGACACCCAGGAAAGAAAAAAAAGACAAAAAGGATTTCAGGGATAATTCATAAGAATTCGAAAATGCCACAGATTTACGACTCGAATTCTGCCGTATATGTTGAAAGACGCCACAAATGCAACAGAACAAAACCGTCACTGACCAGCGTCACCCAAGGGCTGAACAAACGACAAACAGAAATCCAAACAAGTTATAGCTCTTTTCAGCCTTGCCGAGAACCCAGGGTAGAATATTAAAATATCTCAAAATGCATTAAAGGCCCCCCGAGTCACACACAGCTGACGTGTGACAAAACTGTGAGCTTGGACCAGGCCATCAACTTGCTCCTCTGAAACGGCCAACCAAATGCTTGCCCAGAGTTTGAGTTTCCAAACACTTATCAGCTTTCAAGAGCCACTCCTAATTAAGAAGACCTGGAGAATGTCCTTTTTTTTTTTGTGCTTTACCTCTCTTGTGGGACGACTTCAGGATGTGCCCCGAGGCCTTGAGGGACACTCCAGCCAGCTTGGCGCCGTTGCTGCCCAGCCGGGCCCTCCCCAGGGGGCTGCCGTTCTGCTCCAGCCTTGCCATTTTGGCGGGGGGGCTCTTGTGGTCCCCGACACTGTTGGGCAGCTCAGAGTTCTCCTTCCCCAGGCACGAGTCGCTGAGGTGGTCCATGGTTCTCAGCGTCGCCGCTCCCCGTCACCTGCGGAGAGGGTCGCAAGCTGTTGTTGTTCACGTGTTCTGCGTCGAGGCCGCTGGCCTGTCACCCACGTGCAAGTACAGTGGTGCACATGTAACCAGACGACCTCCCAAGTCCTTTGTGCCACCTTTCACGATTCGAGGGGAGAACAAAAAAACAATCCTTCATTTAAAGCAAATAAGGCATAATGCAATGTCAAAAGAGAACGAGGTCTTGTTGGGGGGAGGTACAGCCGAGAGAAATCCAAATAATTAGTGTTCGTCTGCCAGCTTGGAGAATGTTCAATTTTCCCCCATAATGCACCTGCTGACGCCCTTTACAACGGCAACTCCGCCGATGAATTCAGGTAAATTCCAGACTCTCCTCAAAGGCTGCCGAACGACGGACTCCGCCATACTAGAAAAGATTTGATATAAATGTCACGATAAATTATTGATAACTTGCTGTACTAAAAGGCTTTTAATGAAACTAGGAGGATCGCCTGGTAAACCAAAAGGGTGTGAAACCATTTATCCGACTCTGGGCCACAGATCTCCCTTCAAGACCTCCGACAGCAAGAGGCTGTATCTGTTTTCACCAGGGTGATCATGTTCACCCAGCGGTGGTTTACTGTGCATCCTATCCTCCGTTTAGGACAAGCTTACTTAAAAGGTAAAGTCTGACATCATTAATCCCACACCTGAAATGGCTTAGGGTTAGGGTAAGCAGATTGGTAATTAAGAATGCTTGTAAATGTCAACAATAAGCCATCTGACATATACTCTTCAGACTGTCGCATAAATAGGGGCCACAGTTCACTTGTGCTGAGACTACAGTCCAGGCCAAGGTGCAGAGAATAAACAGCCTCTTCAGTGTCGGCTTGATGGTTGGGGAAGCGCACTTGTAATTGAAAGATTGCAGGTTCGAATCCCTGACCAGCAAGTCACCACTGAGGTACCCTGAGTAAAGTACCGTCCCCAAGTGCTGAATTAGCTGCCCCCTGCTATGTCACATTGTGACATATGGGTTAAATGCAGAGAACACATTTCGTTGTGGTGTGTCAACAACAACAACTAATCACTAAATTAAAAATTCACGCTAGGTCCGACAGGGTCCCTCACTGTGCATCAGGCACCAAAACCGCTGGGAAACATGCATATCATCATTTCATTCATAAGCAACCTAGTATGTGTTCAGAAACTAAGACTAACAAAATAAACTTACTCTCCCCTCTGGGCCAGGAGAAAAGGGGGGGGGACTTAAGACACCCAAAAAAAAATCCTGGTAATCTTTTCCCTTTGTATTGAGTAATATGCAGTAAGCCAGTCTGAGACCACAATTATCCCTGTCTCACCACTGGTTTGACAGGTTCCTGACACAAAAACAGGAATTCACAAACACGTCATACCACAGCCACTCAGTCCCTTGATGGATCTTAGACATTGAGGCTTTAAAAACTGCACAAATTGCTTTAAAAAGACACACACACACACACACACCCGAAAACAAAATTGAGGTATTCAGTCAGCTATACGAAGGGTTCCAGCTGCCTCAAGCAAATAGCATCCTGGAGAGAAACCTGACACCATCAATTAAATTAATTCTCACTCAACCTCACGCCTTTACGCTCAACTCAATGAGAGCGTTTTCGAAGGGGAAGGATGCCATTAGAGTTCAGCCCGGGATCTCTGCACTCAGGGGTTATGCTGGTATCACGCGGATGAGATGTCGACCGAACGGTAACCGGTGCCTTTAGTTAGGGAACGCAACCCCAGCACCCCAAAACCAAACCATTCAGAACATGTTAAGAGGAGGCAACTGGAAGGACGACGCAGTCCTTCAATACGGCCCAAAAAATCATGGTAGTGGCGTTCTTCACTAGTCCCCCATACAGGAAAACAATAGCTCAATTAAAACATGGAAAAAATACAATAAATCAAAACAAAAAAAGTCCACACACAGCACCTCATGTGGAGCCCTGGGAAAAATCCTAAAACACATTAACATCATGCGCAAGACTGTGGTTTCGATGAGCTGACCTACACACTATAAACACATCAAATTTACAGTTCTGCTTGTTGCCAATGCACCAAAAACACACCAACGTGACCTTCAATCTTCCAGTACACCACGTTGAAGGTTTTGCCTCCTCAACTCCGGTTATAATGCTTTTTAGATCTTGTTATGTAGTAGATATAAACTTCCAACTTAAGAATTTTCTTTTTTTCCCCAACAAAATTAAGTCTCAGACATGCAAACTTATGACTGCAGTGCTCCCATCTAAAAACACCGCGTACGGTAACGGGTGGCACAAACAAGGCATATCTGCAATAATAATATTAATGCACGTTACTGTGACATTTTCAAAATTTTAGAACGACTAGATCCAGACTCCGCACCTGGTAAAGATCCAGGTCAGGATTTGGAGATGACCTTTAAAAAACAGGAAAAAAGACAAGACGGAAAAAACGGTTCTGTAGAGAAAGAAGGACCGATCGAAACCAACCTGAAACTTACCACTTGCTAACTGGGAAGCGCATAAAGCCGTGCAGGGCGGTCGCTGTCTCTCTTCAAGTTCCTTCGGATGACGAACAAAAAAACCTAAAAGTTTTTTTCTTGCGTGTAGAATTCTTTTGATATGTCAAAGAGTATTAACAGTCTTCTCCAATTACAGATTCTCCCTGATAGCAGAAAATGCGATTTGTCCAAAAAGGACGAAACAAATATTCACATGTGAGGGGCTGACTGCAAATGCGATAACACGGGTAAGCGATAAAAAAAGACGGCTGGCCAGATGCAATATATCCGAGACCACTATTTGGCGGTAGTGGTAATATTGCATTTACGCCACAATAAAACGACCTACCATACCAGCTCGCAAATACACCCGGACGCCTAGAAAAGTTTCCTTTTTAAGAAATATACGCACATCGCCCGTCGATGCCTGCGTGCTCTCCGACGGACTCGGCGGCTCAGGTCCGCCTGGAAAACGGCAGGTCGCGATAGAGGAGCCGGGAGTAAACAAACGCCGAAATATCATTAAGCCCGTCTCGGTGCAATAAGGGACATGTCAGCCGTGCGCGATCGCTTTGCGGATCTCAAGTTATTTTCGCCTTTTTTCGCCTGCCTACTGTCAAGGCAAAGAGGGAATAGAGGATGACCCGTCTTCTCATGAGAAAACAATGCACGGCCGGCGATCGCAAACAGGTAAAAGTACGCTTTAGTCTCCCATCTCCGAGGAGCATCGAGATCGCTAGAAACGCATGGCGGTTTTGTTCGTGGTTGGACGGAGCCTCGCTTTCTTTCTTTCTCTCCCTCCGTGTCCCCATTAAATTATTAGTTGTATTGACTCATCACTCCCCTAGCTTGCGCCGGCGCTGCCCGCGCTTCTCCCCTTTCTCCCCATTTCAACAGGAAAAAATAAAATAAAACAGAACCCGAAGCGGCCGCCCCAAAAGCGTTTTTTTTTTGGTCGCCTGGGACGGCCTCCCGTGACGGCCGATGTCCTGGCTAAGCGGAGATCCTAAAAAAAAAATAAAGTAAAAGTGGAAGGAATATAGAGGAGGGTGCGATTTCCGGCTATGCGCGTAGGAATTTTTAATCAGCTTGATTAGTGTGAGGCGGCTCTGCATTTATTACAGAATAACACACACACGCGCGCGCGCCACACACACACTAAACAGACACGCGAGCACGCACTCTTACTTTCTCATATGCTCGCGCATTGAGAAATTAAAATCTCAGTATTAAAATATTTCATCCCGAAAACACTGATCATCGCCGAGGCTGTGTAGATGCACTTGTGTTAAGTACTCCAAGGCACAATTTCTCTGCACTTACTGTCAGTCGCATCATCAGCTGAAAGAAAGCTGCCCCCGTGATTTCTATCTTGCTCAAATGTAACGCACAGGAAAAAAATCTATATGTTGTATAATAAGATGCAAGGATCCAATAATAAAAGTATATCTGTAGAATAAAAATGCATAAATTGAAATCGTCTCAGTTACCATGCTGGCATTGTGATTTATTTCCCCCGGAAAACGGGTTCGCGTGTTTTAAACGAGCTCCCGTGCTTATCCCGAGACGCCCATACAGCGAAGCCCAGCACAAAAGCAGCCGCCATATGGCACCGAGGCAGGGGAAGGATGGCTTATTAGGCTCGCAGCGCAGGCTGACTTTGGCCATTGAGGTGGGGGCACTGACAGGTTACGCGATGGCGCGCCTCATGCACGGGGGCTGCTGGGGAACGGGGGCGCGCCCTCTGGGGTGTACTGTGTGATCGCACCGTTGCGAGCCTCCAACCAGCATTTTACACCTATTTTTTAGCAGACCGTTTGTATTTATTCCCCGCATTTCTACGTTCACGTCCGGGAAAATTGATCAGATTTATTAACTTTGCTTCTACAAGCCAGTTTTCACCAATAAATTAAATGTTCAGAAAACGCCCGGGTTTGAAATGACGGGTTTGAAATTATTCTATTCGTAGAAGAAAAAAACACATTTTTTTAGCAAGTTACTCCACCTCTACCTTAGTCACCACAGAGATATTTCAAACAAATGTTTCAGACTGAAAATGAGCCATTAAAACGGAACAAAGCTAAAATTTTTGTTTCGACATTCAAAACAAAACAAAAAAAATTATTGGGATATTTTTAAGAATGACCTCTATGAAATACAGATTACGGATGATATCTCAGCAGCATTGTAAAAGCGAGGTGTAAAAAAAAATATTCCACGTATAAATAAAACAACCAAGGTTCCTGCCTGCACATTTCAAGTAGAAGTTAGAGGGACGCTGTTGCGGCAGGTTAAGGGCAATTCGACTACGACGGGTTGGTCTGGACTGGGGGTTGGTCTGGACTGGGGGGTCCAATATGATATGCTTTTATGGGGGCCAAAATTTCTAGCAATGCCCCTGAGAAGATATAATGATTTTTTTTTTGCATGAGAATAAAAAGTATGTTTCTGGAGACTGAACAGGGTCTGAAGAATTTCTTACCGAAACAGCAACAGCCCATCTTATGTGAAGATGCTTCTTACTTTACTCTATATTCAGCCACCCCCTGTCCTCTGTTCTGTGGAATATTTATTATTAGCCAATGCTAGCCACAGCTAGGGGGTGGGGGGGGTTAGACACAGATAGTAAGCTGTCATGGGGGGGTCTTGGGTGCATGCATTCCCTGCCGCTTTATCATGTCAATAAAAGCTCAGACAGACTCTGGCGGCCTCCAAAGGCTAGGAGGCTGCCCCAGTTGATTTACTAACAGTAACACACAATGGAAAAAAAGGGATATCAAAGGAGACGCCATCTTTTAATTACAGAGGTGTCAATGCGGCAGGTACCCATTACAGGGTGATATGGATGAAATATGCTTCTTGGTTTGCGATGACTGCAAAGTATACTTGGATAAGTAGGACAACCATCGTTTAACCATAGTCTGGGCACTTTCTGATGTCTTCATGGTTTTCAGAATCAAGTGAACTCTGAGCTATTAGTTAAGTTCTCCCCAGACGAGCTTGATGGGCCAAATGGCCTCCTCTCATTTGTATATTTCTTATGTTCTTATAAGAAGTAATCAAATAAGTCACGATGCTCTGTGTTGTATCTCTTAACAGTACAAAAGCATTTAAAAACCACAATTTAAATATAGACGCTCCTCTACAAACTTTCAATATATGAACTTTCAAACATACGAACAAAGAAGACTGTAAGTCCCAATTGTGTTTGTTGGGCTCCTGTTTCTGCCTAGTACGCTACCCCCCCTCCTCCCCAGCGGCGAACTCCCAGCATCCTCGGTCTTTGTACTTGCGTACACCCTTAAAATGATGCTGAATAACGACTTAAGAACATTTCAAGTTACGAACGGCTGTTCGGAACGTAACTTATTCGTAAGTAAAGGAGCGTCTGTATAATGTTACCTTGCCTTTCAGAGTGATCAGTATGTGTTTATACATATATATCAACATAGAGGAACCAGGACTCTGGTCTAATCGACCAAAAGGTAACAGATTCAAAAGGTACCCAGCTAGCCTACATGGGCACACTCAGTCCCTGACAAGCTTTCATCAGGTGTCAGGCTGATCTTGATGAGACAGTGGCCTTAATTAATGAACAGATTTCAAACCTGTATCAGAAAAATCACAACTGAAGATACACAGACCCAGTGCAGCAGGTACTTATTCAACTAATTCTCACCCAATGGGAAATCGCAGGATTACGGATGACCTGGGAATAGTGGTCAGGAGACCAGTCCACCAAAAGGCAGTAACACACACTACAGGAGATTAGGACGCAACCATTAACCCAAATGCATGTTTTTTTCTGGACTGCAGGACATGATCGGAGTAATTGGAGGAAAGTTACTGAACACCGACGGGCGGGATTCGAACCCCCAACCCTGGAGGTGTGAAGCAATAGTACCACCCACTGAACCATCGTACAACCCATTGATGCGTTGCTTAAAACAAATTCAGTTTAAACAGGTACAGGCATTGTAAAAATATCACACCATGGCCGCGCAGTTTCCAGTCCCCCGAAAGCGCTCGAGTTTTACAGCGGCGGCCGAAAAGGAGGTCGATTCTCAGAGGCGACGCCTCTGCAGACGTGGAAGGTGCAGCGTCGCATTTCCTCAGAATGACACTGTGCTGTTACTCCGGACCACAATCTTTAATGAAGAGCCACCGCGGGGCAGAAAAACAAACTCCGGCGCGGCCGGAAACGCGATGCAACATCTGCCCTGCGCCTAAACACATGAGACAATAATAATCGTTCAGTGGCTTTAAGATAGCAGGCGAGCGGCCTGTCGGTACGGCAGCAAATCCACAGGCTTGGTTTTTCCTATTACTTGTCGTACAACTGTAGCAGATTTGTACGAAACAAGGACAAGGGGGGGAAACTTTAACACTAATAATATAAAATGTGTAAAGACACTGAACTGAATTTGGCTGGAGGGATTGATGTCCAGGTGTGACTGATTAATTGCGACTTCATGACCTTCCTTCACGTTTTTGTGCCGCCAAATGCTCTTATCCTAACTGAGAAGCTGCAACCGTCAGAAGAAACGTCCTGGAGAGGATACAGAGCGGCTGTTATGGATGCAGCCGGATGTTCCCAGACATTAATTGGACAGTTATGAGGGCATAAAGGACTTTCTGGGCACGGGGGGCACGGGGGGCTACTCCAGGCTGCACCGCAATACGCCCTGTTAACTTTACCCTCATTTAACTGCACGTCACGCGTTAAAAAACGAAACACGCAAAAAGCCCATCATCTGCTTGGTTTTTTTGCCATGTATGGTGCATCTCAGACAGCACATGCATATTATTATTATTTTAAACTGGTTCTTAATAAGTAACAGTCTACGCAATGCTTGTCTCTTGAGCTCGCCTCTTTTTTTGCGCGTCTTGAAGGTTAACGGAACACGCTCGTCCGCATTCTGGAAGTTTCCCATGGCCGTCCCACTTACACTGTGGTGACAGGTGGGGCGCGGTCAGCGAGCGGCCGCTGCCCCCCGACGGCAACATAGACAGAAACTTTTCCGTTTCTGCTCTTCTGCGGAACTCGCCCCCCCCCCCCCCGGCAGGAGTGCACTGTTGTGGCGGGTTGAGCCGCTCAGCCTATTCTGTGGTTTCCCTGCACCTTGCGACCTAAGTGCATCTCTCCCTCTCCCCCACGCACACACACACACACACACACACACACACACACACAAATGCAGGACCGTGTCAGTAATGCTGTGGCGTTCTGATTGCCACAAATCCTGCGAAAGCATCAGCTGGGAGAAGAACTCCTCTGAGGCAGACCTACCAGAAATAATTTCCCTTCCCTAAGCTGCCTTCACTGAAACTGGCATATTAATGACTGGTGGCTGTGTGAGAAACGCAGCAAAGAGTGTATTTCATAAGCTCATCACTTGTGTATTCATCTCCCCTTTATTGAATTATGAAATATATTAGTCATTTAACAATCAACAAACATCTCGGTTTCAAGGCTTGGAGAGTAACTTTGCTGTCACTGGTACCACCGACCAGTCTCACATGATTAAATAATTAGGCCTTAATGCCTGTCTTGTGCATTGCAACGTATCAACAATTAATAGTGTGATAAACAGGGGGAAAGCTGGGAGAGAAAGGGACAGAAATCTGTCTGTGGAGAGGGCAGGGGCCCTGCTTATGTGGGGGAGGGGCACGCCCTACCTGGTGGGGGCCATATGTTAATGAAATTCTGGGGTTAAAAATATTGCTGGCAACAAAAATGGGGGAGGGCAGTGTGAGTGTCCATCATTTTTTCCCCCTTGGATTGCTCTCTGCATATTTAATGTCAGGAGGCTGATAAGATGTTGGATTATATGACGGGATGTGCAGTGAGGTCTTATACGAGGGGATGTGCAGTGAGGTCTTATACGACAGGACAAGCAGTGAGCTTATATAATATGGAGCGTACAGTGAG
>JAABNY020000046.1:1814765-1827789 GCA_015164015.2 Brevimyrus niger | reverse complement strand
ATGTGCAGTGAGGTCTTATACGACAGGACAAGCAGTGAGCTTATATAATATGGAGCGTACAGTGAGGTCTTATACGACAGGATGTGCAGTGAGGTTTTTTACAATGGGATGTGCAGTGAGGTTTTATATGATGGAGCGTGCAGTGAGTTCTTATACGACGGGACGTGCATTGAGGTTTTATACGACAGGATGTACAGTGAGGTTATATAATATGGAGCGTACAGTGAGGTCTTATACGAATTGATGTGCAGTGAGGTTATATAATATGGAGCATGCAGTGAGGTCTTGTACGACGGGACAAGCAGTGAGGTTTTATATGATGGAGCGTACAGTGAGTTCTTATACGACGGGACGTGCGGTGAGGTTTTATACGACAGGATGTGCAGTGAGGTTATATAATATGGAGCGTACAGTGAGGTCTTATACGAATTGATGTGCGGTGAGGTTTTGTGTGACAGGACATGCAGTGAGGTTTTATGGAATGGAATGAAGTGAGTTTTGTACAACAAGATGTACAGTGTGGTTTTAAGGGCCACATGGTGGGAAGGTCACGTCCCCTGACTACGCTCCTGACCAGTGACCAACAACTGTCCCCTCTGAGTTTTTGATGTTGGGGCATTTCTGGTGTTTGGGTTAGCAACACGGCTATCCAGTGGCCTAATCCCTCCAAATCCTGGGAGCAAAAGTGCGCCCCACAATATTTCTCAGGACATGGGTACCGCTCCAGAAGCCCTTCCTGTGAATGCAGGGAGAACCACGTCGGCCCCGTCCCGGATAACGCAGCTGCCGTCGCATTGTGTGGTTCGGAGTCGGGGATCAGGGGAACAGCTCCGCATGCAGTAGAGGAACAAAGGGAGATGTAGTTGCTGTAAATCGTGTCATTGGAGCACGTGGGCGGGTATTACAAAACCAGAGATGTGGGATCCTTCGGGAAGGCTGCGATTCTCTATCTGTCGCCGTCGGCCGCGAACAAAGGCGGCAGAAAGCCGACACGGATCGCGTTATCGCCGAGCGCGGAGTGTGGCGAACAATGCAGCTCCGACCGGAAAACGGCAGACTGCGTCGTCTGAGAGGGCTGCCTCGAACGATCGCACGCCATGTCCTAATCGCATTTCCTCACCGTTTTTACCGGGATGAATGCTTCACGGAAGGACGTTCTGGCTCGCTGTGACAAAGTGGACTTGATGTTCATTCAGCAGTTTAGATTCCACAAAAAAAAAAGACAACAAAAATAAATTGTTGAGTAGGAGGATTCAAAGGCTAACGAGCAGCAAACAGGAACCATGAAACCTGCCAGAATGACCAAACTTTGACCATAAGTACACAGCTAGTCTTATCTGTTCAGGACCTTTGCAATGACAGCTGCAAAGTTACTTTCATTGTGATTTTTCTTCTACCTGAATTATAATTCCCACCCACTTCGGTAGATATTTTCCTGGGTTTCACCAGCGCTTATTAATTCCCTTCTATGAATGAAACATACAGACCAGTGCATCGGAGTCCCATCCACGTCACAAACATCACTGTTCTGCCAGCTTCTGTGGCGTCCTTATGTACGTCAGTGTTTTTCTCCTCCTTTTAAAACGAAACCCTGAAATCAAAAGCATGAATTAGCTTCAGTAAAACTGCCTGGTATGGGGATCTCTACGAGTATGTATACGCTGAGGCATGTGCACCGATCCCTTTTGACCACTAGCCTGGGAATGTTCCGGCAGGTCCTTCTAGAGATAAACGGCTCCTTGAAACCCGTCGCGGCGTTGCCGTCGGAGCTGAATAATCGCCACGCTCTTCTTCTTCATTAGGAATCCTAACTTCATTCCGTCGGCTGAGGAGTCGCATATTAAAAGAGAGACAGACAGGCCTCTTATTTCCTGGCGACAGGCAAACCAGTGCTGATTGGCTGGCGGCCCGACAGGTATTTGCAACCGTCCTGCTGCAGGTATAATTTCACCCCATTTGCTGAGCTGTTGTTTGACTACAGTGTTAATTACTGAGGCGGTGAAGGAGGGGAGTGATTATGCGATCTTTAAATGAAAGCCAAGTGAACCAGCTAGACCCACGGCTGACAGAGACTCCTGTCCCGTACGGTGCACTGCCGTTTTCGGTATTTTACCTGGCAAACGCCAACGTTAGAAATGACTTTCTGCGTTCAGGGTTATTCACCTCGGATAATCGAAATGCTCTTTGCGAGGAGGTATGTCTACCTGAGCAAAAGTAAGTGGCAAATGCACAAATTCTACATGAAGACAAAATTCTTCAAATCTGTGAAACATCCCTCGCATAATGACGGCAAGCAAATCGCTGTGGAGACAGTGGAATGGAGCAATAAGACGTCTACGAGAGTCAAGAATAACCAAAGCCAGTCTGGTTTCTGCATAAATGTTTGCATTACAGTCGATCTAGTCACAGTTATGCTTGTTTGTGTGGGTGGTGGCATGTACCTGTGTGTGCGTGTGTGTGCGTGCGTGTGTGTGTGTGCGTGTGTGTGCGCGTGTGTGTGCGTGTGTGTGTGTGTGCACTGGATGGAAACTGCATAGTTCTCAAAGTGAAAGCGCAAACGAGCTTATTGTAATGTTTGTTATGTGGTTGACTGAAGAGGAAACTCTGCATTTGTTCGGAATGGCTGATCTTTCTGAGAGATTCTCGGACAGAAGTTGTCCATAGACCAGCCTCATAAAAAGTCGCCAAGAAAGACAAAAACAAACAAAACAGAACCTCGAGTTTGTTTCCCCATAAACACTACAGAACTGTCTACAGAACTGCTTTTGTCGACACCTTTGTTAGCGCATGTGGCTTCGAGTTCGTTAAACGTCAAAGAAAACAGTCGTGCAGCAGCAGTGAGCAGCGTTTCCCCGTCGTCTTTCATGTGGCCTCAACTGGGATCGACTGGACATGTTTGGGGCTAACAGAACCTAAGAGAATGTGGCACACGGGCCCACTTCCCCTCACTGCCGGGAATTAGGTGGCGGCGTGGCTCTCCGGGTCGGGTCGCATGACGACGGCCTCGCATGGCGCTCTACGAAAACATGGCTGCCGGGGCACCCTGGCTGAAGAACAGGATCGGCCTGGAGCATCACCAGAAAAACGGATTAGCCGTCAAAGCACCCGATCGCTAAACGGTGCGTATCGAAACCGCCCCAGTTACGAGATCTCACATAAACACATATTGTTATTCAAAACAACTTATTATCCCCCTGAGTTTTTCTAAACGGAATAAAACTTGGGCAGAATTCTGATAAAAGCCCGTTCCATAAATATGCAGTTTCGAGAAACAACTGCTTTGCGTTATGACACAAAGAGTATGCAGATTACACTTTGATTTCGGTACAATATGCTGATTTCCAGATACGTTGCTCTGTTTCATTCTAAGGCACACATGCCTACGTAGAGAATTCAGCGGTTATTTCAGGTAATCTATCCTTTTGGTGGCATCGACGGTGCCTCTCAGTCAGGAGACAAGGCGACGTCATGCAAATCAGCAGCGCTGGAACGTCGGCGCTAACATGACATGTAAATGCACACCTGCGGAGATAAGGGCTGCCGGTGCAGCGGGGCGAAGCCCGGCCCTCGGGTCGGCAAGACGACAACCGCATGTCTCAGTGACACCTTTGATCTGGAAATGATGTTCTGGTGAAGGATCTGCAACATCGCAAAACTCAGTCATGGTAAGAATGGAACAAAGAATGAGACAGAATGGAACAAAGATTGGAACCACCCCATCGTAACTTTTTAAGGTAGCTGACATGCTCTTTGGCCTGAAAGCTTCTAGGGAACAGAATGATAACCCCACCCCCTAAAAAAAAAAGAAAAAAAAAGAATAATCACTTGATTATTATCACATTGGGATCTAATTTCTTGGGGGGGGGGGGGAGTTCCATCTCACCTCATGAACAAACATGACATATTTGTGGCCAAAGCCATGCAAACTATTCAAACTGTCACTTTGGCTGAGGCTGTTGGCTGAAAGCGCCCCACAATTCACTCAGGACTGAAATGGACTTTTAGCTGTTAATTTTTTTATGACACAATCGATATAACAACCCCATTGTTAATTGATTATATCCCAGGCCGCAATATTGGGTCAATAACAAAATGGAAATGTACACAATGAAAAGTTTCGCATATGTTTACATCTGTGTATATCTGTGTTTGTGGTATATCACCTTTTACTGTTACTCCATTTGCAAATTCAATTTACAAAATGAATGATATAACTAAAGTAATCCTGAAATGAAATACATGTTAGTTCCTCTTGACTCCATACAGCTGACAATGTATAATAAATGTAAAATAATAAATACTCTTTCTTAGGTATACCGGCATAATTTGTTTTTGTACATGGCATTATCCTTTTTCGATGCTAACATTCTTTAACAGTATTTTGTCAACTTAAATCGGTCATCGCGTTGCCTACTTTAAAGCGAAGCGTTTTTGTTGACGGGCTGAGCTTTTTCAGGTCGCCGTGAGGCAGATTTAAGGTTAATTTGCTCAATTATCTCATTGATCGAGTGTAACAAATCTCAAAATAGTGCAATCAAAACGTAAATGCCGCAGGATATTAAAGGAGACAAGCGGGTAGATCAGCAAATTTACACACAATTCTGATTAAAATATACAATACTGCCTACATATTTGTTAAGAGAGCGGTTTTAGAGTTTCCAAGAAATATCAACAAATAACGTAAAGATTATGCAATGTTATTTCTATTGTACGACTGATTACCGCCATCGCCACAATGGATAATTGTTTCAAATTGTTTCGGAGGCAATTATCATAACGACTCAAAATGCAGTCTTCGTAAGGCATTAGGAAACGGCATAAAGATTCCTGTCCTTCGCCCTCTTTTAATCGCCAACTGGGATTCCTGTAACCGGAAGCCCCAGGTTCACATTCAACAGCGAAAACAAATTCAGAGCGACTTCTCAGGTGTCCATGGGATTAACATCATGATCACCATCATTATCATCATCGGTGCCAACTTATTCCTCGTAATTCATGTTTTAACTCAGGACAAGAATTACACCCTATTTGGAGGCCTAAATGTTTTAGCTCATTAAAGCACAACTCAGATGTCGGAGAGGTGATTTCTGAGCAGGACTGCATGCAGTATTCCACACATCGGGAAAATATGCTAATATACGTAACCATAAAATGCTCATTTTTTTGTATCGTGGAAAAAAAAATCATGTCTGTATGCAATTTCTCCCTCAGCATTGCACACAAACAAACATTATTTTTAATAGGCTGTGAACTCTCCACGGTAAGATGTTTAAAAGCACGCCAGTACAAACTTGCGGTTATCTGAAAAGTTGCTAAGCAGGTATTCGTGCCGTTTTCCCCCCACATACGAATCACCGTGAACATCAGGCTTTGCCAAGAATGTGCTGTAAAATTATATTTACATTTGAATTGCACATGAGTGTCACTGATGCAATTAAAGACTGCAGGTGCGTTCAAGAGCCGAGTTAAGAGAACTGGCTGAATGGGCATTGATACATATTCATCAAGACGCACTTAACTCCAAGTTGAGAGGAACAAAACATCCACATCGCAAAATCACGCGTATCTTGTATCTCTAACTTAATAGTCCAAATATTGCGACGCTGAATGCAAGGCTTGTACAAATACCTAGAAGCGGTGCAGTTATTTACGTTATTTTCACAAACGCGGCGCCACTAAACATCTTTCAGAAAAATCCCTACAGTGATCGCGATTCTGCAATCTAAAGTGCATAAACGATGAAGTGTATAAACCGCAAACAGCAGGTAAACCAAGCGACACGAGCGAGCGTGTTATTGAATGCTGGCCCTTAATGCCTTCCAGGTAGCGAAGTTTTAGTCCCCTCCGGAGTGCAAGCTAACTTTTAGACAGACGAGCAAATCACAAGTTTATATATAGGCTACCTAAATGTATAGTGAAAGTGAAAAGGGGACTGGAGACGCCGTGCGACGGCTGTGTGACATGGCGATCTTGTGACAGAACACGTGTTCTGTTGACCTTGTCAAAACTGTATCGGAAGCACGACGGAGCAGGGAAGATGGAAAACGTGAGAACACCGTACCTTAGAGAAAGTTAGCAGAAGTCGCCAGGCAAGTCGATTTCCATCAAGAGCGGAAAAGAAAAGAGTCGGAGTGCGTATCACTGGTCCAGTACAGGGAGAGAAGTCTCGGATTAAAGGCTCTCTCTCTCACACACACAAATAAAGACGCACTGCACGCTGTAATGAGGGGGGACTGAGGCGAAGTGATGAGGCGGCGCGGTGCGACGCGCAGAGAAGAGCGGGAAGCGCGTTTAGGGCAAAGCCGGAGTCAGATACAGCGCTGCCCCTCCCAGTCTCTGATGCCCACATCGATGATTTGCCAGCTGTGGCAGCGGCCCGTCTCAAGCCTGAACCCCGGAGTGTCAGCCTCCTGGTACCCGAACAGCATTTTTTAAAATGTCACTACAAGCTCCAGTCGAATCTGTTCTCACAAACTACATGTTTACAAGCTCCGGAGAGGGGGGCTGATGCAGTGCGCTGATGCTGTTCTCCACAGTATGCCTCGTTAGAATGACACAAACGAAATTATGGCTGTACCTGTGTGAGAATTTATAAATACTAACTGGAATTATAACCCAAGCATAAAAAAGACGACTATAACATGTGCGCTTTTATATTGCACTGCGCTGGGCCGTATTTACCACAAAAAATAAATTTACTTTACCATAAATGAACGGCCTCCAAGACATCCTATCAAGGGAGACAAAAGGCATAGTTTTAGGTCGGCAAATCATGTAGACAAATTTTCTCCCGTTTCCAATATGGCACTAGCGTAAGGGCCAAATCGAAACTGAAACAGGAAATAAAATACACAGTTCCCACAAGGATTTCGCTGTGTATGCGTTGTGTAGTACAATGGTACAAATGCATAGTTTATATAATACATTCTGCATGAGGTTCTTATTCTAGGTTGTCATTTTCATATGGTAAAAGTGGGTTAGCAGATCCGATTGACACAGAGCAATGAGTCTAGAATGGTTTTAATAGTGTTTGTTATGCTAATATATGTATGTGTTTGTATATGAACGATATATGGGCTATATCTGTCTCACTTAGTATAAATGACCAGTCTTCTGCATAACTTAAGTAGATATAAACGGGTTAAAATTAACCCTGCATGTGTGGAATAGGTGGGAACAAACTGACGCGCAGCGCGCTTTGAATTATAATACAAGCTATTAATATTATCAAAAAAAAAAATAATACAAAAAAACAACAACAATGTAAATGGAATATGTAGACACGTTTTAAGGAAATGGAACTTGGTGGTAACATGATATAATTTTTTACGGAAATAGTGCATTGCTGAATGCTTTTGAACTAATTGTGTTGAAGATAGATATTTGTTCACGTACAGTAATCTAATTTTTGATAGTGTGAAAATCTAAGCGCAAGATCAAAATAGTGTTCACACTCATTTATTACACATCTGAGGTTGAAATAATATACAATATATATCTTAACGCAGCAAATGGTGCCGTCTTACGTGCAACAAATTAAAGTCGTTTGTAAGTTTATTTTTAAATACTTTATGAATCATAGTAGATTTCGAAGAATAAACAACAGACAGCAATGCATTTCTTCCGTCTCATAATATGCAAGGCGTTTTTTTTTTACCGTAAAGATTAAAAATAAGGACGAAGTCGCTGGCATCTCCAGCGACGTCGCGCATCAAAACTCACAGCTCTAAAAACCAGCCTTTTGTCCATCAACTTGACGGATTGACCGGTATGTTTATGTGTGGAGATCAGACGCGCCTACAGCCCTAGGATTATGCAGTCACAACAGGAATCGCCATAACGTATATAAAAGCACTACATATTTATAATAAATTCTGAATACTAAAGAATAATATAAATACGCTGCCAATTAAGCACCTAACGAAATCATGCAACTGGCACGATTAACTGGCAAGAATATAACATTGAAGCGCAAATCTGGCCACTAAATCTCCAATATCTCACGTGATAACTGGTTCACCCTTACCCAACACCTTTACCCAGGTAGGTATAGTGTCACGTCAGAGCGCGAGAAGGACGAACCCGAATGCAGGCTGTGTGCAAGCGGTCACCCCTTACAGGGGTATTTACTGGGGAAAGATAGGCAGGGCAAACTCACGCGGACAGAGAACGACAACCGAACAGGGAACACAAGCCTAGGAGACACGTCTACACGTGGTTAACAGACTAGTGAACACGAAGCAGCTGCGGCTGGGTTACAAGAGGGCAGGAACAAGAGGTGAGACTAACGAAATTCAGGCGCGGCTGATTAGGAGCCACGACCAAAGGAAACGCTGGGAACAGACAAGTAGGGCGGGGCTGGACGTGACATATAGACAATGTATTGCTCTTCTATAGCACGTCTAACGCTAACACAACTTTTAGTGCAGAACATAATCCAAAGAAATGTGTCACATTATATGTAATTATATAATCACAAAACTCGCGATGGGTCTAACAGGCAGTTGAAGTGTAATTGATAACTTTTAGCTTTACAAAGGACGCAGCACCGGGCTGAGAAATAAAGGCTGTCAGAACTGAGCTTTGAACAGAGCGTACAGCCACAGAGCGCAGTTGCAGCTTCCCCGCCGTTGCAGTGCGGTTAAAACGTAAGGTGTTTTCCGTCGCCTCCCCAAAGGAGCTTTTTCTGTCATCTCATCATCAGACACCAGTAAAAAACAAAATAGTTCAAATTAATTGCGGTTTTGTTTCGACGAAATCTGTACGGTTTCATTTTTGGTCATATCTCCATATCGCATGATTATTTTTTTTCTGAATGGTGGACTGCAGGTATGATGAACTTATGTGTGAAAGGGGTTAAATATCCTGTTCTCTGATACGTCCAACTGCTGGTAAACCAAGCATGCTCTTATGGTACACACACAGGGGAGCGCATAGTGCACTGAGATGGGCCAGAGAGGGCTGATCTGACTGAATGGGTTTGCTGGGATTTCGTGATTCGAAACACGGAGATATCCAGCGGCTGCGCCAGGAGAAAATGCAGGTAGGAGGACAGAGGATCACAAAACGTTCTCACTCCCCTTATTCCTCTTTATGCTTAGGAGACATGTTTACTGAGAGCTATTCCTGGAACAAGTGGGTGAATATCTGAAGTAGGAACCCATGGGAAAGGGTTTATCTTGACTTCCAGCGTACACCCTAAGAACATGGTGATTCTTATGAAGCCGCCAGGCTGATAAATACGCAGGGCATTTGACGGTGCGTTTTCTTCGGGATTAATTTTCTGTCTAATTCTTGAAATGAGTTTGATCTCAGGTGTCGCTGTCATTTCTCCTTTTCCCAAAGGTGCCGAATGCAGCTTCCTGTACTTCTGCTGTATTGTTGTGATATTCAATCATGGACCTGGAGTACAGTGATCGGTGTCGTTCTTTATGTGACACCTAAACCTACAGAAGAAGCAGCGGGATCTACGTGTTTCCCATAATTCTCTGGGTTTGGTTGAGCAGAACCTCAGACTGATGTTGACTTTGACTTTAGACTATCTTCAAAGTCCCCATTTAGATTCAAATTCATATTTGAAACACCTGTAATAAAGCACAAAAGCAATGGAAAAAAGCAATATAATTACTTCCCAAATTGATAATAACTGCACTATTTCACAGGAAGAGTCTAGGAACTATAAATATGTTAATTGTTACAATCCAAGTATGTCTGGATTCAAAAACAGCATGAGAAAATATGCAAGGATGTAACAAAAAGTCTTTTTGTCTCTGCAAATTTTCAGTCCAAATGATTTTTTAAATTATATTTCGCATGTGTAGTGTGAAGGTTTCTTTTCTTGTTTTGGTGATTTAATGACAACCTCACAGATCAGGTTAAATATACAATTATTGAAGTGTGTGCAACCTACTGAGTGAGATATTCTGCATGAAGGGATTTGATATGCTGGGTCCTGAAAAGTAGTTTACAGAAGGTTATTAAGCTACATTTTGGAACAAAATGAAGTTACAGAGGTCATTCCCTGTACAATTAATGTTTACAACCAGTAATTACTTCACAGAATCTACATCTGCATCAATTTCACAATTTTCTTCACAGTACAATTTTAATTTTATATATATATATATATATATACACACACACACACATATATACTTTTTAATATAAAAATCACTTGAGAATCATAGCAAACTAAAGAAAATTAGGTTATCTTAGGGACATTAGATTATTATAATAACTTTTTTTTCCTCTTCTTTGAATAGTGGTAATTAAAAATGATTGTGGCGTTCCATGGTAGGTAAAGGCTTACGGTTCTGACTATGGGATCCGTTCCTTTACTCGGCTCTGATTGGGAGCTGAACAGTTGTGCAGGATGATGCTGCTTTGGTACGAGGCTGTAACCTGGACAGCTCACCTTAGGTCGACGTCTTCTACAGGTCCGATCCCAGTCCACAGCACCACGAGGTGGACTGCCCCTCCAGTCAGTGCTAGCCTTGCCGATTGACAGCCCGTGGTGTGTGATGAACTCAACTGGTTTGGCAGGGAGTGTGACCCCCCCCCTAAGGGTTTATGGCTCCGGGCATGAGTGTCGGTTTGATACTTTTGGGGGTGCAGTTAGCTGTAATCCGAAATCTGAGGCACCCAGTTAAAAAATCCCTAACCTATATTTAAATGGAGATTAGAACAAAGGATAAGCTTCCTCTTTGTTTGGAGGGTGGCCAGACAGATACACATGCAGGAAAGGGAGGAATTCACGGTCTGTCCCAGGTAGTTTATATGATTCATATGATCCAGAAAGCAAGTGTCAAACACACCAACAGCACAATACCATTTTGGACTGGTGAGCTTTAGCTGTTCCTGCTAAGGGTCTAGAAGGGAGTTTTCGCTCACGGTGTGTAGTGCCTCAGTGGGCGGAGCCCTTCTGTCACTGTTGTTTCCTTGAAAGCCAATCGCAGAAGTTCTAAAACTGCTCTACCCTTGGCGGAATAAGTTTTAGGATTCAAGTTGTTACGAAATGTGACAGATGATGATGGTTACAATGCAATTGTCTAGTCTAACATGCTGTACCACACTGTACTAATTATTAGAGTTCTTTAAATAATATATTTAAATGACACATAAATACTTTGCTAGCTTTTGAAATGCAGCAGACCACAAGGCTTGTTTTTTGACTTGCTGAATTCCTCATTGCATCATTTCTCCTTTCAGTTTTCTCTATCTTCCCCGAGCAGCATCACAGAAGCAGCGGCATGTTTCCTCAGCAGGCCTGACGTGGAGGGGCGTGTTACGTAACACGCGTGATCACACCGCACGCTGAGCGACCAGCGGCAGCCCTGTGGCTCAGTGGTCGGTGCTGTGGGTTCAAATTGTGTCCTTCCGGAAAGTTCCCAGGTCCCCACCTGTCTGTGTGGGTTTCCTCCCACAATCCGGAAATACGCTGTTCTGTTGAGTCTGTGGCTCTACATCACCCTTGGTGTCGGTGCTGCCGACCTTCATACCTAACTAGGAGATTTAATAAATAAGTGGACTGAGCACTGACATTAACTGAACATCAAGTCCTCTTCATGCTGTGCACTCTTCATGCACTCTTCATGCACTCTTCATGCACTCTTCATGCTGTGCACTCTTCATGCACTCTTCATGCTGTGCACTCTTCATGCACTCTTCATGCACTCTTCATGCACTCTTCCTTGTTCTTCTGCATTCAAAGCCATCTACAACCTCTCCATATAGTGCCCTGTCCCTTGTATCCCCCGGCTTGTCTTTCTTGACCCTGCACACATTCCCCTGCTTCCTTGTCCTAACCTTGCATAATGACAGCAGGTTATTCGTGCTGGACAGAATAACCCCCCGTTAATAACACTCACCCAGGCCAGTATGGTAATCGGCACCACACAACCTCAGCAGCTCCTAACATGGTGGATTCCAGTCAGAATCAGAACATTCCAAAGCCTGACAAGCTAGATAAGGCTTTTAGATACTGGGCAAAAGAGATCATCATGGCTCGCTCACCTTCAGTATGCTACAGTAGAACCCCGGCATCAACACTTTTTAGAGATTTAATGTTGAACACCAAATGACCTTCTTAACGTGCCGGCGGGACTCAGAAATACTCCCCCTTTCCCCTCGAAACCGCCTTGTTCAAGAGCCGACTCTTCTCTGATTCCACTTCACGCGGTTCCTGCTCTTCATTCCGAACGGCCCCGGCACGTCCTCGTCACGAGAACCCAGCATTCTCTGGTGAAGACCGGGGTCACGTTCCCCTGGGACACAGCAGTTAGAAATGATCAGTAGTGGCATTAAAATGAACAGATTCACAGTCCCTGGTTCCCTAAGTGCCCAATAAAGGTAAACTGGTTTAAGGCTGGTGGGCAGTCTTTTGATTGCTAACTGAACGTGTCGTGGTATATTAGGCACTTGAGCACACTCAAGTTAAAGGACTGTTAATCCACATTAATCATCCACTGTGTGATGTTCCAATGTGTCAGGAGAGATTAGGGGAAGACCCTGAAGAGCTGATTCCAGAGGACGGAAATGAAATGGCCTGATTGATTATTCTTGAAAGCAAGCGTGTCAGTGACATTAATGCTGTAACAATCAGAAGGGCCGCTCGTACTGTAAAGCATATTGTTTTTCGCCTGGCCGCCATTGTCTTCTAATGCACAGGACACCGTCAGGGAGAAGACAGACACACGTCGTTTTCAAAATTCACCGGCGATTCGGTGTTTGAAGCTGATATGACCAATGGAGGTGTCTAATTACCTCCAACTTCCAATTACCTAGAACAGGACAGATACACCGAAGTACCTATTATGGAGGATGGCATCTTGCTGAGGAATTAACCGTCACAATGGCCTAACGGGAGAGGACGCTTAGCTGGTTGGAGCCGTGACCGTCAGCGGTACGGCAAAAGTTGGTTGACCTCAGATACTGACCCGCATCTCAGCAAATCACCTCACCCCCTGCGAGTCGTCATCTCAGGGAGAGCCTCATATTACCCCCACCCCCACCCCCCCCACCACCA
>JAABNY020000046.1:1803344-1814665 GCA_015164015.2 Brevimyrus niger | reverse complement strand
CCCCCACCACCACCACCTTAATTGGACAAATCCGATTAAGCGACTCCAAATTCTTCTCGCTGGATCTCTGCTAGAGGAGTGCCCCAAGACGGCTTGCGTCATGCCTGGCTAGTTGTCATTAACGGGAACCGCTAAAGAGAGACGTGCCATTGCTAGCAGGAGACGTTTGATGTGTTAATAATATGTGTATTTATGAATTAAATGGATGTGACATATTAAAACCCACCACAAACTCATTAGCCATTAATCTGCAGGTTTTTTTTTTCCCCCTCATTTAAAGGGGAATCAGAAGCCCCTGCTATAATCCCCACAGCACAAGGGGATCTTAATTACTGTGAAATATGAATTTTTAAGTGTGAAAAAATGAGTAATTATTAGGAAATCCCCTTGGATTTGGTTTGCGAAGAGTAGCAGAGTTGGATAAAGTTGCATGGAAATGAAACGCTTTCATGCTCCCTAACCATGTAATATCTGTAATTATTAGCGCTGATTTCATTGATGAGGAATGAAAGGTTCAGTAGACGTTTTAAATGAGAATGTAAGGGTCCAGCAGAAGTACGACTGAAGCCAGAAGGGAACACAGTGTGCCGCTAATCCTGAAAGCCACACTGTTGCTTTGAGCCTTCGGCAAGAACGTATTGTTCAATCATGATCCCAGCCAGAGACTCAAAGCCCTGGGATGCATTATGCACATTGTACATTTGTTTCACCAATGAAGCCCGCTAACAGGGCACAGTCCCCTTGACTGAATTATAGATGGGTGCTTACAATGTAAATTTAGTACCCATTAGATATTTTTCAGAATGGATTTAGCGTGGTAATTTTTTAAGCCGACCCCTATGCAACCAACTGAATGCAGTCAAACCAGGTCATTCTAAGAACTTCCAGACCACCAGGTAAGCACAGTGGTCTACGTCCATGGCATGGCCCAGGCATGCACACACAATGGGCTACTTAGAGATGCCAATTAGCCTAGCCACATGCCTTTGGACTACAGGGGGAAACTGGAGAACCCAGAGGGGACCTGTGTGACACGGAGAGCACCTGCAAATGTCAGACACACACACACACACAGCAGAAGCGAAGTCCAAGCCCCCAAACCTGGAGATGTGAGGCGGCAGTGACACCCACTAAGCTACCATGGACTGCTTTCCAATAAAACCTAAAAATAATACCATAGTCTGTCAGACACTTTCACCCAAAATGGTTATATTCCCTACTATGTACTTGTTTATATAGCTGAATCTGTCTACTGGAACTTCAGGTTAGGTATTTCACCGGAGCCCAGATGCCAATGAGTTGCTGTACCACTCCCTCAACCTGCTGGCTTCTTTTTATTGCCAGCAAACTGGTGCCATCTGTTAGGTTCAAGGAGAAGTTTAAACTTTGCAAAAGTGTGAATGTGGCGTGTATATGTTTAGGTGGGAGGGAAGAACAGTCATTAATAAACAATGACACTTGCTCTTGTGACGTGGCTGGGAAGCCGGTGTATACCAGCAGAACCATACGAGCAACACAGCAACAACAGGCACCTCTCAGTCGGCCCGGAAACTGCACGTGTGGACGGCTAACCATACTCAGGCTAACCATACTCAGGCTAACCATACTCAGGCTAACCATACTCAGCTGGCAGCTGCTAATTGGCCCGACCAGGAAGGTGGGAAGGTCAGGGAGAGAATGATGAAGCGACTTATACTGTTTCTCTCTCCCTACTCGACTGGGCAGAAGAAAGGATGAGGGACAATGAAACGTGACGATAAACAAGCAGACCAACCAACAAACAAATGTTCAGTATAAATAAATAAATGATAATAAATAAATAAATCCTTGGCATAGATGAACAAATTAATTGATGGAACAAAAAAATCAACTTATTTATTTGTGCCAAAAATGTATAAATTCGTTCATTCCTTTATTTCCAAACATTTATTTATTCATTTATTGGTTTCTTCCTCCTGCATGCTGAGGTGGGAATGCCCTAAACGTTCTCTAAAAATCTTTTGGTCAAGAAAGCACCGTGAGCCGGCTCAGAAAGACAGACAGACAGACAGACAGACAGATCTCGCACAGCGTATGGACTTCTAACATACACGTTTTATCGTGATACAAATCAGTTTCTACGAAGCAAGCAGAGGACGTTCAACATATCCTGCTACATACTGTATAGCCAAATGGCTCAATAATCATTCGTAATGTTTATTTTGCTTATCAATTTATGTGTTCCTTTTAAGTCACAGATAACAAAACTCACAGCATTATTTAACTTGCATATCACTTTGGGCACTTCTGTGTAGGTTAATGGTCTTGACTGTCACTATAGTACCGAGGTCTGAAATTGCTCAGTCAAGCTCTTCTCCAGGCTAGAGTACAGCAGCAGGCTTGGTTCAACCCCCCCGTCATAAATTCACCACCCAACTGTACTGCAATAAGAAAATAAATGATACAGCACAGCTGTTTCACACATGCCTTTATAATAAATATTCTTAATGCATTCTGAATATGTTTGTACTGTAACAGAATGCATTTCCTGAATGGGTTTAGGGTAATGTATTCAGCATTCAGCCTTCGCTACTTCTCCAAAGTATTTTATTCCAGCCTGCTACTGACACACTACTGAATCGCATCCCTTTTTGGCACCAGCTTTTCATCCACCGTGCCAATAGCTCCCAATGAATTGTTTTACAAATACGTAATGCGTGAAAGTGACCCTGTAATGAAGTCACGTGATAAAATTTGGCCAATCAGCACAGCCATCTAGGAAGCCTTTTTTTTAATAACCAGTACAGCCATAATTACGTGAACCAGAACCACGTTACAAAGGTGCTAAGAGTGTCAACATATAACGATATATTGATACAGTAAATTGCCGGAAGTCATTCTGTTACTATGTGAATATAGCACAGATTGAAATAATTACTGGCCATCAAAGTTTTATGTTAGGTTTGGAAACATTAGGAGGAGGACATAAAAGGCCACGATCTCTACAATTCACATAAAAATAGACGGTGGATGTTTTCAAGATCAGTCACGGGATAGAACCGTCAAATCACCCACCCCTATCTGTCACAATGTCAAATCTAATACACTAAAAGCTTAGCACAGCTTTTTCTATAACGGTTCACAAAAGGCATGTAAGTACAGCCGACCTCATTAGCATACAAGAGGAAGAAATAAATGTTTGGTAGAGATAAGTAAGTAAGTAAATATTTGAAGGAAATAAATAATCAATCAATCAATCTTTGGCACAAGTGAGTAAATAAATAGTATTTATTCTTTTAATCAATCGATCGATCAATCTATCAGTCCATGCCAAGGATTTATTTATTTATACTGAACATTATTTATTTGTTTTTAAGTCACACTATGTACTCCACAAAGGACAACCACCCTGACGGGACGGTCCCCTCTCTAACCCCGTGCCCGAAAGCTTCAGCCGCCCCCCGATTCAGCACCCGCTTTGTTATCTCATTTCCCTTCCCGGAATTAAGCTCCGCCCCTCGAGTGGCTTCCCGGCCACCCTGCCTGCCACACAGCATTAAGAGACTAAGAAATCAAACCCGAACCACATTTTCATCATCCAGCTGTAGCTATGGAATGTAACCAGAAACAACAGCGCAAGACTAAGGATGTAACGTAACCAGGGAGACGCATCCTGTTGCCTAGGCACACCTGTGTTACAAAAAGGTGTCCATGCGAAAATCACTTCTGTCCATCCACTGTGAGGAAAGCTTATTTTTATTCCACTGATCTAAAAGGTTTTGGATGGAAGGTTATGAAGTACTTCCACAGTTGTGAAATATCAAATATTAATATTAGACTGATAGAAAAAGTAATCTAGGAAATACAATACCATAAAAAAAAATTCCAGCAAGGTACAAAAGTCAGAGATATGTGTGTTAGACACAGCTTTGGGGACATTTCCTATACCGACGTGGTCGATATGTCTCAGACCAGCTCCGTAATATTCAACCCAGTCTTTCTGCCTCTCTGATCTTACCCTTCAAGATTCAAGATTCAAGCACTTTATTGTCAGTGTGCAACGCGACAAAATTAGGTTTGCGACAACCCCAAAGGTGCATTAATAAATACAAAATGAATGCAAAATAGCAGCTATGAATAATACAATCGTACAAATATGTTTAAACGGCCCTTCCATAGACAACGTTGTTCTACAAAAAAATCCCAGAACAGATTATTGATGCCCAGCGCACAGTGGTGCTGGTTATTACACATATTAGCGAGAAGCGTATTGCGTGCTTTAGAGTCATGGGTGAAGAGTGCATAGAGGAGGGAACTTAACACGCGGTCCTGCGGCCCAGCAGTGCTCAGCGTGAAGGCGGATGATGAGTCCTTGCCCAGGCTGACAGACTGGGGACAGCTGGGGAGAGTGTGCAGTAACCAGTTGCATACTGGAGGGAGCTGAACCCAGTACATTGAGTTTGATGATCACCACTTTACGATGGTGTCAAGCACCGAGCTGTAATCAGCAAAGAGCCTCCTAATGTCGGTGTTGGTCTTTTGCAGATGCCAGAGGGCAGCAAGGGGGCAAAGACACACAGATGGTGTCCCCAGTCGATCTGTTTGTCCGGTCGGCAGGCTGGTGTTTGTCTAGATTGGCTGGGACAGAGGCTTTAACGTGGGTGAGTTCCAGTCGCCCAAAACATTTTGGGATGACCTGGCCCAGAGCGACCGGTCGGTAGCCATTAAGACAGTCATACTTTGACAGTCAAGACTAGTCATAGGTGTTTTTTCGGTAGAGGCACTATGGTCCAGAATTTCAGGCAGGCAGGAAATACAGATAAGGAGAGAGAGGGGTAGAGTATGTGCGTGAATACCTCTGCAAGTTGGTGAGCACAGGCCTGGAGCACGTGCCCTTGCACGCTACCAGGACCTGCCTTCCTTGTGTTGATGCTTTTCAATGCCTGCTGCACCTCATGTGTGAGTCAGCCGCCATTCCGAAGCTGAATGGAGGTTGGTTGTTGTCCTTGTCAAACCTTGGAAAGAAGCCGTTAAGTTCCTCTGCTAGGTTGTCGTTCTTATCATCCGGGCACATTCTTCTTTCTGTAATCCGCCATTGATCAGATGCCTTTGGCCCATCTGCTGTGAGTCTGAATTACGCTGGAGGTCCTCCTGCATCCACTCTGTACTTTAGTTTTGTGGGTCCGATACCCGGCAGCTCAATGTGAGTCCCGGTGAGTCTCCTGCGGTACTGACTTATAATTCTGAAGTGTACAGCTCGAGTTGATCTGTAAAAGCTTCTGGCGACTATAGTAAATGCTGGGAAATGATCGGGGGGGGGGCACGGAGCCACTACAGCCGCACCTGTCGAGTAGCCCTTCCAATAGCCCATCTGAACTTCTTCTATCTAATGGTAAATGGGCTGCATTTACATAGCGCTTCTTTCCAAAGCTTCACACGATGTCTCACATTCACCCATCCACACTCACCGGTGGCAGAGGCTGCCATGCAAGGTGCCAACCAGCGTCTTCCTCAAGGACACTTCAACGGGCTCGAACCTGCAACCCTCCGGTTGCCAAATGGCAGCACTACCTCCTGCACCACCATCGCCCATGCTTCTTATCCTACTTATCCTGCTCAGGGTGATGGGATGGCCTGGAGTCTCTTCCAAGCGGCGTCGGGCACAAGGCAGTGTGAACGGGGTGCCGGGTCATCACACCCCCTTAATGAGTCTCTGTGTGAAATTCAATACGTCGTTGGGGTCCCTCATCCTAGCAACAGCACCTTCCAAAATAATAATTAAAAAATCCGATAAAATCAATTCCAAGCTAACCACAGCATTCCAGTGCAACCTGGGAATGAGACTCGGGGAAAAGGTATCAAATGCAGCGAAGGGTTTCGCTCTGAGAAGTGAAACGGGAGGGGTGGGGAGGGGAGGTGGATCGAATTAGTCGTGCCGCGGTCGGGAACAACATTCCTGTGGTCTTTGTGAGACGCTCCCATTAAAGCAGGTGCTGTTCGGACCGCCGGACTCGCATTAGGGTGAAATTCCAGCATGTTGAGAGGGAATATAAATACCAGCCTGATATAGTCACAGGAAAGATACATAATTACTGCTCGCATGCTTGTCATTAGCTTATAATGATTTGATTACTTTGCAGACGAATTGAGGTATAAATCTTTTTCAAAAACACTAAGGCTCTGTATTAATCAAAACCACTGAGCCGAAGCATCCAGAGCTGAGCAAAAAGAGGGGGAGAAGCACGTGTAAAAAGAGGGGGGAACGAACGTGTAAAAAGAGGAGGGAACGAACGTGTAAAAAGAGGGGGAGAAGCACGTGTAAAAAGAGGGGGGAACGAATGTGTAAAAAGAGGGGGAAAAGAATGTGTAAAAAGAGGGGGGAAAAGCACTTGTAAAAAGAGGGGGAAAAGAACGTGTAAAAAGAGGGGGGAAAAGAACGTGTAAAAAGAGGGGGGAAAGAATGTGTAAAAAGAGGGGGAAAAGAACGTGTAAAAAGAGGGGGAAAAGCACGTGTAAAAAGAGGGGGGAAAAGCACGTGTAAAAAGAGGGGGAAAAGAACGTGTAAAAAGAGGGGGAAAGAACGTGTAAAAAGAGGGGGAAAAGAACGTGTAAAAAGAGGGGGAAAAAGAACGTGTAAAAAGAGGGGGAAAAGAACGGGTAAAAAGAGGGGAAAAAGAACGTGTAAAAAGAGGGGGAAAAGCACGCGTAAAAAGAGGGGGAAAAGAACGTGTAAAAAGAGGGGGAAAAGAACGTGTAAAAAGAGGGGGAAAAGAACGTGTAAATTTTAAAAAAATGACAGTAACACATCATCAATATGTCTTTGCTTTTTTTTTTCCTCAAGTCTCAGTGAATGCATTTGAATTTGTCGGTGTTTTATTTGCCCTCAGGAGGAATGAGAATCTGTTATGAGGTAACGCACTAAAAGCTGCTAACGACAGCATGCGCTTAATTGGGACGCCGATTCTCCACGCGTCGCCTCCTGCTTTTATCGCCGTCCTCTTCCGCCTTCTGATGGACACCCTGTCCCCTGGTCCCGGGTGTCCAGCCGGCATGAGACAGTCGATCTGTAGGAGCCATGGCTGTGTCTTTTTCGAACCCCGCTCCTGCCATCGAGAGCCTCTCGCAGGTGGGGGGGGCGGAGTGCTCCTGCAGCACTGTAGTGCGCTTGTGGAAATAAAACATTTCTGTTTCCATGGCTATATGTTGGCAGGGACTCAGCGTTTTTTGGCAGATATAGTTAAGTGGGCTTTGATGGCGAGGAACCGCGCAACATTTCACGTTATTGTACATCAATGCCGCTCTTCTTCTCGCTTGCCTCCTTACTCTTTGCGCTGGCGTAACATTTACTGTCACATTCACATCGTGCCTGTAAGGATGGCTACGTGTGCATCTTTTCCCACTCTCTCCCGCTCTTATTCTCGCGTCTATTAACTGCCCCCCCACGTCTGTACTTTCCTGCGTCTGCGGAGCACAGACCCGGAGATCCGAGAGGAAGCGGACTGACCGCGTCTCTCTGCTAAATTCACTTCTGTAGCTACAAATAATGGCCCAGAAGAGGTGACAATGGCCCTACTAGGAGAAAATGCTTTTAAAACGTTTTAAAGCGTCCTCCAAATTGCTATCGCTATTGGCAACGTGTCTCGCTGGCCAACCTGCTGGCTGGCACTCTAAGCTCAGCTCTCTGGTAAACTCCGGCGTTTTACAGTGGCGGCCGTAATGAGGTAAAAAAAAGTCAGGAGTCCTCTGTAAAGTCGATGCCACATCACATGTAAGGAGATAAGCTGCAATCCAACAAGGATGAGGAAGGCCAATACCCACCCATCCATCCATCCATCCATCCATCCATCCACCCATCCATCCATCCATCCATCTTCTCTGGCCAACACTTACTGTATCAATCCATCTCTACCCACTTGTCCTATTCAGCGTCGCTGGGGGCCTGGCAGGGAATAACCCAGGATGGGGCACCAACCCAAGGCAGGGTATTCCCACGCACCATTAAAGGCCATTACCCATGTCATCTTATTACATTATTACACACACAACATAATAGCTATGTAAGAACCCATTTCCCTTTTAACGACATGAATCATATTTGACACATCGCAGTACCATTTGCTCTGAGAGACAATTCCAGAAAATCCTTAAGGGGAGATATGACCCAAAATGTTGAATGTGCCTAATCAACATCTCAAATGACCAAAAAACCTAAATGACAAAGGGTCCACCCTCGGAGGGCGAAGACTTTTTAATCTATCCTTCTCAAACAGCATTGAATTTGCTCCACACTCCTCATAAATCTGGATAATACTTTATATTGGTCTTCAGTTTGTTTTGTTGCCTTTTCTAATCAACCATTTAGCTGGAAAATAAACACTTGGCACGAAGGCGCGTTCAGTATGACTCTTCAAACTCTCTGGAGGGCCCAGAGAACCATCATGCATTTAAATATGGAGAAGCTTTGGAAAAACACAGCGCTGCCCCTGGTGAGAGCATATCCTATCAATCTACCACTCCCGGATTCACCGAGGCCCGGCGGGTGCCAAGAGTTCACCACATGGAAGCTGCTCCGGAGGGGCAATGGCTGCGGCTTTGGTCTGCGTGGGCTCTGCGGCAAACAGGCTCCCCAGCCCAGAGATTGAGCATGTCTGGGAGCGTGGAGTATGCCAGGGAGCGTGGAGTATGCCAGGGAGCGTGGAGCATGCCTGGGAGCGTGGCGGAGAAGGATCTTCCTGGGCCTCGGGGTCCATCACAAGCTAAAGATTTGGAGGTTGTCCGGATACGGAGCCAGTAGACCTCAGGTCCCCGGGATGAATTGTGCCTTTCGATTCATCTGGATACGTGTCGATAAAAACTGGCATCCTGTCCCCCCTCCATATCACAGCAGTCATGTGGGCATCCCGATTGAGAGCCACGGGCCTCCTGGCTCCCCACGTCCCTCGTGGCCTGCCCCATAGTGCTCGTGCTGAACGCCGATTTCTAAACGAATTCCTGTAATTCCCGCAGAGCCTCCGAGGATCGTTCGAATGCGACATCGCGTTCCTCGGAGCCTGGAAGAAACTCCAGCACCAACGGTTACTGAAGCAGGCATCAAAGGACAGAGAGGCTGGCTGCCGCATCTCCCCCAAATCAAAATGCATATTCATAAGACATTTACTGTACGTTACGGCATCTGGCAGGATAATCAGCGAAGCATGTGTAAGTATATTAATTAATTGACCTTTTATTGTCTACAAAAGTAGGAACAGTCATGGGCGGGTTGTCACAGAAACAATCAAACTATGACAACAGCGCTAATCAGTTGATGAGTGAGTGGTGGAGGATTAGCAGATAAGTTCTGGGTTTACCTTCAGAGGAACTCGCTCAGAAAAAAAAAAAATTAGTCGGAACTGATTTTATGAACAAGATATCTCACATGGGTTGGACCGGATACTGGCAGATTTACTTACTGCTCTGTGAAATTATAGTCAAAAATAAGCTTTTCTTAAAGCGAAGGATGAAAAAACTGATCCGGAGTCTTGGCCACTATAAAATCCCTTTATGGGGTTTTATGGGCTGGGAAGGGTGGGGTAGAGGGGGGTGTGCAGCTACCACAGTATCCATGAGGTGGAGATTTGGAGTTTGAAAACACCCAACTTGAACAAACATAATTCAGGCCTGCTACAGGTAATGTCAGCATACTGGATTTCTGTGATTGTTCGGACGCGTGTTATGCAGTTATGAGGAACAGGTATTCAAGGACAACACCTTAGCCGGCCCAGCATGGCGGCCCAGCATGGCGGCCCAGCATGGCGGCCCAGCATGACGGCCCAGTGGGCGGTACTGTCACGTCACACCCCTAGGTGGCAGACTGTCGTCTGCATGTTACCCCCAAACTCCGCGGGCTTCCTCCCAATCCGGGTCCCCCGCGGTGCTGCATACAGTATGTGGTTAGGAAACGCGTGGAACAACTTGAACGGCATAACACACAAAATCCACATTCATTACTTAATACTAATAACTATGATCATAATAATAAATTTACTTTTTGCGACACACAGACTTTATATATGTGTGTGTGTATAAATAAGGCCTACGGCCATCGCTGCAAACAGTAAAATATATTTGTGCATCAACCACAAAATGTATTTTAATTATGTGCACAGTTCCGGTTATAATATCCACTGCAAATGATTATCGTCCTTAGGAAGGATGAAAATGAATCTGAGATGAAAATAGATTCAGTTTAGCTGGTTATGTTTATGCAGCACCTGTGAATCATTGGATTATGCAAAGTACATTTTGAACACTTGTCAGGTTCACCTTTATTCACTGCGACCTCTCTGGGGGGGTGTGAGGGGGGGGGGTGTGGTCTGTGTCAGGCACTGTTTACCTGGTGTAGAGTATAGAGTTCCTACAGTATAACAGGTAGTCTGCGTTTACTTTCCATACAACTCATCGTCGTTGTATTTTGATAGTATTTTTCTATCTGTGTTTTACGTCCACGTCTCTGCATGTTGTGCTCAAATGATCTGATTTTCCGGGTTCAAAAGTCTTTCATATTCATATTCTATTTATCTCAATTTATTTTTTTGCACTATGACCACTGAGATGGAAATTTCATCTCGGCGCCCGACTCGTGGATCATATAGCTGAAGACAACGACAAAGAAACTTCACGGACTACCGGCGAACGAAGCGGGTCACATCTCACTGCAGAATCCCTCCTCAGCCAAGGAGGACGGGCCAAAGTCTAGGGTCCCTTTCCAACAGCGCTCTGCTGGTCACAGAGTCTAGAACGCATGACGAAGTATCGATGAAACGATGTTTTACACACCGCGCTGTTGTGATGGGTCCCCTCCGGACAGCGAGTCCGACCGACGCAGGACGGATTGACTTTATTCGCGCGATAAAGACTCGCGGATCTGGGCCAGAGACCAGGCCGCCGCAGGCCAAGCAGAACCAGGTATCACAGAGTAACAGTACTTCATTTACATTTAATCCTCTGGCAAAAGCTCTTACCCAGAACAACTTGCACGGCCGTCTATTCAAATGTAAAACAAGCGCCTTTAACGGGAGATGGATCGACGTGTAGCGGGAGCTGAGGAGCCGTGCTGAAGGACGGGGGCCAGAAGCAGCTAAACTTTCACCACAAACTGTGAGAGAGCGAAACCGAGGCTGAATGCCGCCATCGAAGCCAGTGCGGCCGACGGCGTCATTTAGCTGAACGCGGCCATCTAAGCCAGTGCGGCCGACGGCGTCATTTAGCTGAACGCCGCCATCGAAACCAGTGCGGCCGACGGCGTCATTTAGCTGAACGCGGCAATCGAAGCCAGTGCGGCCGACGGCGTCATTTAGCTGAAC
>JAABNY020000046.1:1774349-1788842 GCA_015164015.2 Brevimyrus niger | reverse complement strand
CCCAGGCAGAGACTCGAACCCAGGTCCCAGAGGTGTGAGGCAACAGTGCTAACCACTGCACCACCATGCCGCCCCACATATATATATTTATGTACCCATACTGCAAAAATACCATACATTGCATCAATGTACATATTGCTGACAACTTCTTGACTTTTGCACTGTTCTATATTGCTTTGCACAATGTCTTTTGGGTTGTTGATTTTTTTTTCGATTACATTTTTTTCAATTTAATATTTACTCTAATTTTTTGTACACGCAATATTTTGTTACACTGTGGACCCTGAGCTCCGCAATTTTGTCTCTCTCAATACTTGCATATGGCTGAGATGACAATAAAATGTACTTTGTTTTTGACCAGGGGTGAATAAGAAACAAATCAGACATAAAGGAGATTCTCTGTTTGAAGGACGTCAATGCTGGTTTGCCAAAAATGACCAGCATGATTTCATCAGATCCAGAAAACCTTGTGATATCAAACGTAGATCATCGATACATTCCAAGGTGACACCAGCAGTGGAGGGGGCTGCTTCGCCGTTTGATCTACTGTCCACCCAAGCATCCATCCATCCATCGCTGTAACCGCTTCATCCCAACCGGGGTCGCGGGGGACCGGGAACAACGGGCACAGACAGGGACCAACCCTGGGGGGGCGCCAACACAACACAGCGATCCACCCAAGCAAGAACGTCCCCGTATCAGAATTCTTCAGAACGCCCGATTGTCTGTCAGTGGGTTGACTATGAGCCATACGACAGGAGACTATGAACACAATACGCATTAGCAAGTCTGGCTGGTTCAAAGACGACCACGTTCCACTCTTTGGCTTTATCTCGCCAGAGCTCATGTTGAAGTCCTGCAGACCCCTAAGTGAACCGTCCGCACTCATAGAGCTGCAGATGTGATAGAGCTGGAACAGGTCCGTGACGCTGTGACACCGTCAAACAAACACAGGCACTGTTTGCTGTTTGGATGGAGTCTCTGCTGCGGATGATGACAGTACCAGCTATTGAGTTTAATCTGGTGATTATGAATTCACTTCGGGGGTTTGGGTTGTGAAAATGCTTTGACTAAATAATTTATGTATACTTTTGATGCACGTTTGTGTTCATTGATCAGTGTTCCTTATTATGGGGCTAATGTATAATTCCAATAAATACTGGGATATTGAATATTCATATATTAAAATGTATTTTCATGCTATGATTCTAATGACAGTGATTTTCATGCGCAATATTACTTTTCACCTCCACTTTCAGGTCATTGTCTTGTGACTCTCAGTGGATTATCTTAATGGATATTTAAACTTGATCCTAATCAATTACTGGAAAATAATTATTTAACCTGCACAAGAATTCCCGATAGAACATGGTAGTTATAAATTTACTGGAATTGATTTTTAAATCAAATGTCTGTTAATTGCCATTTTAATGACCAGTTTTTGCTATAGTGTGTTTAAATTGTTTAGTGTCGCCTTATGCTTGGCCTTGAAAGATTACAAAGGCCTGACTGTCGCCAGGCCGCGTTTCACTATTCATTTCCATGCTTTACCATAATTTTCACCGTAATATATGGAGACGTCTTAAAATGTGAATTGCTGAACATTTGAATTGTTACTTTTCTATTTTTTCGTGCCTCCACACTTGGATATGTTTATCAGGTTTACCGACCTGCATGGAATAATTACAACATGTATGGTTTTGGTGAATTTTAGGCGTCATCGTTATGAAGCACAAACCTGTTTTCACCACGTAGCGGCGCAATTGTGTCAAATATGCCGGAATCTGTTATTGAAAACCGCCTGCCTGTAATCGTATCGCGGACAGTGCGCTAAAACTCGGACAGAGGATGTTAATGTCTTAAACATATAGCTTACATTAAATGAAAGTTAGTTAATAGGAAGTGACCTGCCTTTTGAGACTGTTAGGGAGTGAAGATCTGTTGTTTACTGATTTGTATTTATTATTTATACATTTAGTTTGTGTTGTTGTTGCTTTTACAAAATAATCGTACATATTACATATGCCTACTTTTGTTCCTTTATTCGTCTTTAAGATACGGGTGATAAATGTATATTCCACACATTTATACAAGGGTTTCAGTCGGTTTTAAATTATCAAAATCGTGTTTAAAAGTAACAGAGTGTAATACCAAAATTTCGGGAGTAGGGGGCAGCAAAATCCCACGTAAGTAGGCTACCCTGCTTTTCCCACGAGATGTGATTTGATCTAAAGACGAACCTTCTCACGTTTCTGCCTTGTGTCACATTGTAGCGCCCCTTTCACTGCATGCTTTCAGTCCTATATTGATATTCAATGTTAGGCACACACTACAAGGTTAGTGGAAATGGAAGAATGAAACTAGCACATAAGATCAAGAGTCACTCTAGAGACTTTGCTCTAGTAATGAGGCTCCTTGACCTTCTAATCCAATTAATTCTATCGTAGTGCCCTTTGCGCATTAAGTCGACTTTCTTCATTGATGACACTTGTAAAAAACTTGTCTATGCAGCGCAGTGTTGTGGGATTGCAATGCTATGGAGTTAAAATGCTGCGTCTTTCGAGGGACGATAGCGTAATGATGCGGTTTAGTAAAACAGGCCAGGTGCTTTTTTTCTGAGCTGGCGTCTCCTGCACCACTAGCGCCTGGCGTGGTGCTCGCTGCGTGTCTTTGACTCGGGGCATGTTGCATACTCATTTATCATTCCAGCCTGGACCAGCAACACCAGCTGTCCGGCGTCAGGCTCGCCTCGGGTCAGAGCGGAGACTCGGCGAATCAGCTGGTCTGAGGCTGCCCTTTTCCATGACCTGTGTTTTAATTAACATTAGGTGGCTTCCTAGCTCATTACGCCATGCAGTGCCTACAACAGGCTGCAGGGGGGCGAATCCCACAGGGAGTGTTATCTTCGCCCATTAGCGAATGTGAGGCAATACGGCGCGGCACTCTTCACAAATCGCGGTCAGTGCCATCCGGGAAAGCCGCTCATTTGGATTGGTCACGCTGCTTTCAATTTGGACTTATTCTTCTGAAAGTGTGCGGATAATTTAATTAGCGCTGGAATTCAATTTCCGTGCCTCGCGACTGACGCGTTCATGACTTGAAGTTTACAGGCTGTAACGGATTACTTGTTATCTCTACTACTCAGTTAATTGTCACCAGGCTCACTCGATTTACGTACAGTACAGCCGACCGCTAAAACATTTCGATAAACGCAATCAAAAGCACACACCCTTTTATATGTGTGACATGTTATTTAGAATAGCTAATATGGTGACGAGTCAACCGTAAAATTGTTGTGCTGATGGGGGTACAGGCATTGTTCTGATATCGAAAACGTTTTGTAGCCGCACTCTCAGGTGATATTCAGTAGTTCAAACTGAGGTTACCTGTTTCTGGCTTAGAATGTTTGTGCTCCCGTTGAATACCTGCAGGTGGCGCTCTCATTTCTCGGCTTACTGCAGGGACGAGGGCCGTTATTATACCCCTATAGTAGCTGATAGTAGACTTAACCGTGACTGCTGGGCTTCGGTCCAAATAATTTCCTTGACTTTCAGTGCTTTTCCCTGACGTGGGGCCAAAGTCACAGTCGTCAAAAGTAGTTACACATTTTGTTAAGTGTAAGAATGATGAAACTGTTGGAGCTGAATTGTTTAGTGTCTAAAACCTGCATACGCTAATTTAATCTGATGGAGTAGATGCTAGTCAGAGGACCTGACCCCAGTACTGTAATTAAGAACGGGCAGAAGGAACCGTTACCGTTAACCGCAACCGTTACCCTAAAAACACGATTGCTAGTACACTATATTAGATGTTTCAAGTTCCTTATATGCAAACCAGTTAAACTTACACTGGCCTATAGTCTGTGTTGTCATGAACTTTGTGTATGCCTAGAAGTGAAGATAGCCACATGGCTGGACCATAAATTGGCTGGAATTTGTAGCTCATAATAATATCAATAAATCTACAGGAGCGTTTCTGCTACTGTTCTGCTATGGTTCAGATATTGCACCCACAGACTAACATAGGAAAGATCTACTGACGTTTCATTGTATTGTCGCAATAGATGCAACTTCCACCATGCCCAGACAGGTCACGTGGGCTTTGCGCGGACATCATCACCTTGTCACAAAGATGCTATCCTGTTAGCGGCTATTACCTATCTGCGCCAAACGGTGCGAAGACTAACATAGCGTGACTTGGGTGAGATGATCGCAACATATTGTTGATATAAAAAATAATTGTAATAAAATTCTGGATGCATGGACATATAAATAAATATAAATATAAGGTTTACAATGAAGCCTACAGTGTAATTAACTAGTTTTACTCGTTTAGTCAAGTTTACCACAATTTTCCTTTCTTTGCCTCACAGATTAAATCAGAACAAACAAAAAAATTAAAACAACTGTTTAAAAAAACATTGCAAATAAGTAATTTTTATTGTGTTTGTTTTGATTCAAACAAGGTGGAACAGTCATCTTATTAAACCGGTGTGGTGTGTAGCATTATACCCTGTTATAATGTTATAATATTGCTGTCCCCAAGGTCTCTGGCTACCTGATTCGCACCTGCGGCCGTCACCGTGTCTGGGACTTTTTGTCGATTTTCTCGGCCTATCAGAGCAGTCGCTCCAGATGTGAGCGTTTTTCACTTTCTGCGCTGGTTCGGGAGAGCAGCCTGCCGTGGGTGGGGGGAAAAGGGGGGGATTCGCGACGCTAGTAACGCGGCAGAGGAGCGTCTCCGCAATTGGCACCTACTCGCGTCCTTTCTGTTTCAACTTTTTATGGGGAATTACACACCTCTGATAGAAAATGCCTGTTATGAAGGGATTGCTAGCCCCGCAGAACACATTTCTGGACACCATCGCTACACGGTTTGACGGCACACGTAAGTTTGGTTCTTTTTGACTTTCCAGTCCTATGTGTGAGTGCTGATCGTGCCATGCGTAGGCGCCCGGACAATCTGTTGACTGTAAACACTGAAATCGTTTTAAATTTACATAAACAGGCCTGCAGCTATTGTATAACGGAAACGCATTTTTTATTTGATGACGTGAAGCAGTCTAGCAAAAAGTTAAATTCAAAAAGTGTTCGAAACATGTCGTCCTCGTTATTCTTCTTTTGTATGCCGTGAGGAAGTGTTCATTCCTAATCTGCGAATTGATTGTTATCGTTTCTGCTACTGGAATTTATGCATCTTATTTTGCGGAAGTTTCCGTTGTCAGGACCATGGACAGAGCGCGTGGCTCCGTAGCTTTAGAACTGGGCTTTCCTCGTGTTTTTTTATGTATGGAAGGTAAAGTAAGGTAAAGGGCTGGAATTATTTTTGGCACATTTTTCCCCCAACCCATTTTCATAACAGAGCGGAGTTATCAGCACTAAAAGGAGATCCATCCGTCGTCTTTTAATGACAGCACCCCAGAGATTCATTTTGTGACTCATTATAGAAAAAAAACTAAAAGCTTCAGAGCTTGCCGGCACCATCTGTAATTGTAAAGGATGCCCCCCGCTGTTATAACTGGAACAGTTATATCTAAATTAATTGTCTGGATATTCCAACGCTGCAGGTGCGTTTTCATTTCGAAGTACGGGATAAAAAAAATCCGTCACGAGAGCGTTATTGTGGCCAAACGAGACCACCCCGCTTTATCGTTACGCTCAGCATTCCGCGTGCAGTCACCGTATTTTTCTCTGGAAAATATGGCATATTTTGCTTACGCAACTGAGCGACTTCCCCTGCTCATTAATTAAGATTAATTTAACAAACAAAAGTGTAATGTTACCCCCCCCCTCCCTCCACCCCCACCACCTTACTGGACCATAAATCCTAGGCAGGTGATAATAGATTAAGATTCATTGGGTTGTTTTTTTTCTTAAGTGTGTATCGGACATGGATAAGAACAGGTTTCCTCGTTAATAGTGATTTAAATTATCATTGTGGTTGAGGGGGGGGGGTATCATTCTTGATTTGTTCATTTCAGATCACACAGTTTAGTTCATGTGTACTGTTTAGGCAATGTGTGTGGAGAGTATGGAGAGAATGGAGAGTATGGAGAGTATGGAGAGAATGGAGAGTATGGAGAGTATGGAGAGTATGGAGAGAATGGAGAGTATGGAGAGAATGGAGAGTATGGAGAGTATGGAGAATATGGTAAAATGTGCAGGATGCCTATTAACTTGGCTTATGGGCCAGGGACTGGAGATGGTGGACGGCAGCATTTGTAGGCTGCAGAGGGAGGCCGTTCCTCTGAAGCCACCGTGTTATGCGGTTTGGTGTCCTGAAGCCTCTGGAAACATCATCACTCACATGGAACTCAGATAAGGCTCAAGGTGGGATCTGAACCAGCAACCTCTTGATCATGCTGTAGCACTCTGATAACTGCTGCTTCCGAGAGAGGCTCACAAGCCAGTTGTTTTTCTCTGTCGAGACCCAGCTGTTTAAGAGCACAGGGCTCGATAAAATTGGAAACAGCAGAATCTGCCTCGATCAAAGGGGAAACTGTTTCCTGTGAAAATGATTATAGCCGAGTAATCGGTGTCCATGCAACCGTCTGCTGACAAATGCTCATTTCATTTAATTTCTTTTTCAGAAAGGCAGGATGCTGGAGTGGTGTGTCAGTGTGTTCTTTGGATCCGTCTTATATCATTTCCACGTTAACCTTTTAACCTCATAAATTAATAAAAACAGGCCTCTGGGTTGGGTTGTTATTCATAACCCCTGGATTTGTGTGTAATTCCACTGCTGATAGCATGAAGCAGCCAGCACCACAGTGAAGTGCATTCTGTTGGGCTGGGTTTGAATAGCGTGGAGCTGCTGAGGTGTGTGATTGGCTCTTATACATCAATTGGAAGAGCTGGTCCTCCAATGAGGGGGCAGCCCGACATGGCGGCACCCTTGGATAGTGGCTTCTGAAGTTGCTGACCAAAAAAAAGTCCATCAGCAGGAGATAAGTCGAGACGGAAAGGAGACAAAGAGGACAGGTTGTTAAAAACACCCGTAAACCAGCATTCGGCATTTAAAAGCCATGAAAATCCCTTAATCCATTGGTCCCTTTGCAACCAGACTTTTTTTCATTGATCCCATCACACACTGCAATGCCAGACTTGATTTTCAATCAATGCAGCTCTCAACTTGATCCATGATAGTATGTTCTTCAACTTGTTTTTATATAGCTACCCACCCAGCATGGTTACTGAACTGGGTTTAGCTATGAGGATCGCTCAGTCACAAATACAATTGCAATAAGTAACTAAATAAGCTTGAAGTGGGCTGATACTCACCAGTACACAGCATCAGCAACTCTTTATTTTGATGCTCTCTGTATCTGTTGGTACTGAATAACAAGGGAAGCTTCGGCACCTGGGACTCAATATCCAGGGGAGTACCGGCACCTGGTACTGAAAAACATAGGAAGTACCGGCACCTGGTACTGAAAAACATAGGAAGTACCGGCACCTGGTACTGAAAAACAAAGGAACTATTGACAGCTGGTACTGAATAACAAGGGAAGTACCAGTACCTAGTAATGAATAACAAGTAGGGTTTCGCATTTGGTAGTGAATAATAAGGGGAGTACCGGCACCCAGTACTGAATATGAAGTGGAGTACCTACACCTCGTACTGAATAACAAGGGGAGTACTGGCACCCAGTACTGAATAACAAGTGGAGTACCAGCACCCAGTACTGAACAACAAGTGGAGTACCAACACTTGGTACTGAATAACAAGGGGAGTACTGGCACCCGGAACTGGATAACAAGGAGAGTACTGGCACCCATTACTGAATAAAAAGGGGAGTACCCACATCCAGTACTGAATAACAAGGAGAGTACCAGCACCCAGTACTGAATAACAAGGGAAGTATCAGCACTTGGTACTGAATAACAAGGGGAGTACTGGCACCGGGAACTGGATAACAAGTGGAGTACTGGCACCCAGTACTGAATAACAAGTGTAGTACCAGCACCCAGTACTGAACAACAAGGGGAGTATCAGCACTTGGTACTGAATAACAAGTGGAGTGCCAGCACCCAATACTGAATAACAAGGGGAGTACTGGCACCGGGAACTGGATATCAAGTGGAGTACTGACTATCAGCACTTAGTACTGAATAAAGAGAGTGCCAATGCCTGTTTTTCTCCACTTCAAGCACTGGGTATAGTTATAGTTACAGTTCAACACATACAGTTTTAATTTCTAATTTTTTTGTGTTTTTATTTTACTCATGTGACGGTTTGGCATCTCATCCTGGGTCATTCCCTGCCTTGTCCCTGTAGCTTCTGGGACAGACTCTAGACCCCAGTGACTCTTTTTTTTGTGGGCAGTGGTGGCTTGATGGTTGGGGAAGCGCACTTGTAATTGGAAGATTGCAGGTTCGAATCCCCCGCCAACCAGTCACCACTGAGGTACCCTGAGCGAGGTACGGTCCCCAAGAGCTGCTCCCCGGGTGCTGAATTAGCTGTCCCCTGCTATGTCACGAAAGTGAAATACGGGTCAAATGCAGAGGACACATTTCGTTGTTGCGCACTGTGTGCTTTGGTGTGTTAACACTGATCACCTAGTTCTAATTCTCTGCACGGGGCAAATGGGTTTCTGTTTCGAAGCTCAGAATCGGACACGCCGCTGGCCAAAAAGTGGCTGACGGTAGGAGTGGCGGTGGCTTGGCGGACGTGCATCTGGCCTTCCCTGACTCTGGCTTATGAACTGGATGCTGTTTGACCTTTTCTCTTCTGACAGTTACTCTTTAAACAGTTGGAAACAAGAGGGGGGGGGGCTGTGACATTCTCAGGCATATCTGATGTTATTCTGCCCATCACACCCCCCCACCACCCTTTAAAACTGGTTTTTATCCCTCTCAGTCAACTCTCCTTCTGTCGTTTAATCTCCCCTCCCCTCTGTCACTTGTCTCCCATTTAATTTTGCACCCCCCCAACCCCCCCCCACCCCTCGATTGGATGCCGGCTGCTATGGGGGCCATCCCATCAGTTGCTGAGATCTTAATGCTGAATTACATCCAAGAAATACACATTGGTGTGTGACATTTAATAAATGATCACTGCCAATAGATTATATGGATCCTAGACAAAAATCTATTATTCAGGCAACAAAGCCCCTCGTTGAAATTATAACTGAAGTTGAGGGGCCTTATAATTGTATGTCTCTAAAAGTGATCAGGTATCCTGGCACAGAGTAGCTTGGAAGGATGTTCTGAGCTTCCAGGATTTGCTGTGGTATCAGGTAAAGTTTGCCTTAAATCCGCAAATTCATTACCTAGCCAACGTACAGCCTCCGCCAGAGTGTTTGCCCCCGCCTTTCATTCACTACTTCTTACAGTTTTCTGAGCGTGCTAGTTTAATGTGCCCTTTTACGGTCTCCATCTTTTTTCCACATTGAAACATTATTAAATATGATCCAGCGTATCTAAAACGATGATGCGGTTTGCTACCGAATAGCAAATAGCGGGAAATCTGGTTAGGTTTCTGCTGGTGAGCAGGCTCAGTTGGCCTGGTAAGGCGCAACCACGGGTGGTGCGGTTCGGTTCGGTATAATATGGTATGAATGTCCACGGATAAGTGTCACATTCTCGATTGTCAGAGAGTCGTTAGAGGTGGTCTCTCCTAAGGGGTGCATACTCTGCTCAATAATAATAATAATTGTTCAAACTAACCATTGTCCAAGAAATTATAGATTTAAGTTAGCATCAATAAATTCTAACTTATCTATATCGGCAAATGCATGGTAATATAAAAAATATAAGCTACTACTAAAATAGTCTAAAAAATATTATAAAATAGGTCTAAGACATCAGCTCTTTTGCCTGTCAAATATGCTACGTAAGGCCAGTTTCCGGGGATCCTTTATACTATATTTCACAGATTTGTTTGTCTGCATTCTTGACAGACAGTGTAAATGAGTGGAAAATAGGCTACCGTAAAGCATATAATACAGAAATATTTGATAGGAATATTGCCAGCTAGTACCGAAATGCCGTACAAGAATAACCAATGATGATTTATTCTAATATAACAAACGCTACTCCGAGAGAAAAATCTGTAATTATTCTTTATATATTGCTATACTATAAGATATGTCAGTCTTAACGAAGTCCGTGAGATGTAAAGATATGATAGGTCGCAGATCGGGAAATGCACTGATTATTTGGCGCATTAACACCGGCGCTTCCTTGCCGCGGATTATTGCACTTTGTCGTTTATCTGTGTGCGACGGTGGCATATGGCGGGTAATTACGGCGACATGGGGACGGCGGCCTGTGAAGGGGGGACCGGCGCAGTGTGAGTCGCAAGTGTAATGTGATTAGTTTCTCAAAAGCCCCAGCTTTAATTAAGCTTTTAAAGGTTTACGCTAAGGAGCTGACTAATGGAATTATGCAGCAAATGTGCGCTAAAACCCAAAGCTAAGCCTTCAGTGTCATGGTTCACGGAACCATTTTACAACCCCATCCTCACACACATGCACACAGACACACATATTTTATGCAGCTTCATAAAGTAGCCTATGATAAATGGTTTGTTTTGCTGCCATGTCTGTTCTATGAAAAGGACTTAATTATATGAGTATTGATGACGCGTATAGGAAGGATACATACTTGATATGTACTGTAAACATGGATTTTGCTTGCTGTTGAGGCACTAAATGTATCAGCATTACCGTAAGCCTTAGAAAACAGTACCCAACACGAGTTAAATACACAAATGAGTTGTGCAAACATGTAACGTGTATTGCTTTACTTCTGTAACCGAATATCACTTATCTTAACAAGAATGGGAAAAGCATATGGTTATTTAAAGTTAATTTCCACTGTTAGTTATTTAACCTCACGGCAAGGTAAAACTGCTTTATCAAACATTCGCCTGTCAATTTATCATTTATCTTACACGGTGAGCCTAGGACTCCCTGGATGGGACGCCTGTCTATAGCAGGGCAAACATAAATAAAACATAACCGCAATTTTTTTGGATTGCATGTGGAAACCGGATTGCTCGCAGGAAATGCACACGATCAGCTCTCGTAACCAAATTACGCTGTAAACGTTTCGTGAATGACGTTCCATGCAGAATACCGCTTTATGTTTAATTTGGTTGAGTTTTTTTGATTGAGGGTTTCTAAGACATAAAGCGGCGGCTGCCCGGGAAATATGAACCGCGGCTCCTCCGTCTTCCGATTAAGCAGAACTGATGTTAGGTACGTGGCGTGAACGAGATGTGATGAAAGAATGAGCCAGATTAAGTCACAGTCTTTTAACCAAGCTGCTCTGTGCGGGTAACGAGCTTTAAATATTATTGAAATAGCTATGCGCAAGTGTACTGCTGAATTTTTCTGCGTCTTGTAGAGGGGGCCTGGGGGGGAAGGGGGGGGGGCACTGCCCCAGTAACTAAATGCATGTTAAATACGTATGCTACTTGGGTTTGAAATAAATGTAGGCCTATTATTATCACTATTATTATTTGCATTTATATAGGTGGGCTAAACATTTGTGTGCTGGGAGCAGGCAAAACACAAACGTAAGCACATTTTCTTAATGCGCGCCTCGAGTCGCTTCTGTTGGTGAAAAGTGAAGTTAAAGACAGAAACGAATAATCACGCTTATGGAAGCAAGAGAATCCAAAAAAGAAATCAGAGTGAGTTATGCATTTGTAAAAACTGTAGCTGCAAAGCATTGCAGAATTAAGTTACCGTTTAAAAAAATTTGTTTCTTAATTCGGGCAGTCCAGTGTTAGTAATATTTGGCGCACATTAAAGTGAAATGTATCTGGCTCCCCTAACGGAACAACCGGCCCTGGTCTGCCCCCCCCCAGTTGAAACGGTCTAGAACCACCGCTGTACTGTACGTCTTACATATTTCTGTTCAGTTTCAATGCAGTCCTAGACCTGGAAGCTGTGGAACATCAGCGACTATCGGAATACGCTTCCTGGCAGAACCCGACTGAATCGCATGTGGCGCCATAGGCGAGCTTTACTGCCGACGCCCCCCTTTTTGAGACAAAGTGAAATTGGCTTGCCAGTTCAGTGCCCGCTCTTAAGATGGAACGGTAGGCGGTCGCGTATGTTGCCTAATGGGTTGACTGGCACTACTTCCTGAATGTGTAGAAAGCTTGCAGAACCATGCAGAGTTTTACAGACCGTATGTTGTTCTGGAATAGCAATGGGGAACGCTCTCACAGAGGGTAAGAACGCTCTCACAGAGGGTAGGAACGCTCTCACAGAGGGTAGGAACGCTCTCACAGAGGGTAAGAACGCTCTCACAGAGAGTAGGAACGCTCTCACAGAGGGTAAGAACGCTCTCACAGAGGGTAGGAACGCTCTCACAGAGGGTAAGAACGCTCTCACAGAGGGTAGGAACGCTCCCACAGAGGGTAGGAACGCTCCCACAGAGGGTAGGAACGCTCCCTCAGAGGGTAAGAACGCTCCCACAGAGGGTAAGAACGCTCCCGCAGAGGGTAGGAACGCTCTCGCAGAGAGTAGGAACGCTCTCACAGAGGGCAGGTTTTCCTTGTTAGCTGCTGACTTACACCTGGGACACCAGAGGAACCAGCAGAGCCCGTTCCTAACTATAGCTAAAGCAATTAGGAGCTGAGATGGAAAGAAGACCTGCAGCCTTCACCAGTGCTGGGGAAAATTTCGTAGAAAATAGTCATCATAGAAAATTTCAAGCGGAAAGTTGACATGTTGTGTGACCTTAGATTTGACCTGAGGAAGGAGCTGTCTGGGCTATGTACGCAGAAAACCATCTCAGTTACATGGGCGGACATTTCTCCACCTGAGAACTTTAATTACGTGGTGCAACGAAACGTCCCGCATGAGCTGCTGAATAAGAACTCAGCTACGTGAAAATTGAAGTGGTCAGTTGGTCGTTTAATTGATTTTTTTTTTTTTTTTTTCATGCCAGACAAGCAGTGGGATTCCTAGGATGCCTAGCTGATAGGTTGATACAGGTTCCCGCCTACTCATGAGCCTGGTGTGTTCCTGGAAATCAGCTCGTAAGTGAAAACACCCAAGACAGAGATGGATTTGCCGTAATTTCAATGGGAATTCAAGTAAGCTTGTGCAGAGGTAGTAATAACAGAAAGGAACTGAAAGGAACAGAAAGGTGAGCTGCCCGGGACAGCTGATGAGAACCGCTCACAGTCGGCTCTGGTTACTCATGAGTGCTAAACAAATCAGCTTTGTATGTGGTCATATCTTGCTAAAGAGTACTAAATAATTCTGTAAACTAAACTTTCATATCTTGAGTGATGTCAAAATATGGCAAAATGACATCAAAGGTCTGCTTTATAGGGATTTTAGAAAACCAGCTTTTTGGTGTTTTTAAGAGGCCTGCTTTTGGTGTTTATAAGAGGTCTGCTTTTGGTGTTTTTGAAAAGGCCTGCTTTTGGTGTTTATGAGAGGCCTGCTTTTTGGTGTTTATAAGAGGCCTGATTTTGGTGTTTATAAGAGGCCTGCTTTTTGGTGTTTTTAAGAGGCCTGCTTTTGGTGTTTATGAGAGGCCTGCTTTTGGTGTTTTTGAAAAGGCCTGCTTTTGGTGAGAGAGCTACTGAAGAAGATTCACAGGGGTATTCACATTAAGACATGGGAGGAATTCAGCTCACAACAATTCCAGATCTTTCATACATGTAAGATGGCTTATGATTATAAAGAGACTGTCAGTGAACTGTTTTGAATTTTCACAGTTTTTTTAACTTACTTTGGCCAAGAACATCACGATGTCACCCACTATAGACGTCACTGTCTAAAGAGAAAGAAATGCACTCGAAATGGCATTTCGTGGGACATTTCTCAGTCAGGTGCCTAAATGAATCAAGCAGGCCTCCTTGAGTTCCCCTTACATTTCTCCTCCTGACTTATTGCTGCAGCTTTGACCATTCATTCGCTAGAGCGGAAAGGTGCCAGTTTTCCATGTAGATTGGTCTGCCCCACAAAGGGGCTTTCTGAAGGGGCCAGACGCCCACGGTCGATATCTCATTCCTAGGCAGGAAATGAAGATCTCCACGGAACCCCATACTACATGGCTCAACAGTAGCAGCCTCCACTGTGCTGATACACCAGGCCCTGGGTTATAAAGCACTGACATATTGCTACAGCGAGAACCAGCATGAACTGAGTTCCAGAGTCATTAGCCTGTGGATACTACAATTCCCCTAAGCTGGGATAATATAAAATTTGTATTATCCTCAATTCAGGACATATAAGTGAATGTGGACACAATACTACACCTCTTTTCTGTGATGAAATAGTCACTGGAGATGCCTTGGAAAACTGTAACTGGCCCAAATTGTGTCCTATTGTTTGATACAGAGTTGCAGGTCAATCAGATTTTTAGGGAGTATCCAACAGTTTTTTCCATAGACTATTGGAACCTTAGGCGTGGTGTGGGTGGTTAGTCTCTGCCATGTCTCTTATGTGTGTGCAGTTTGCGTGTTCTGCCCGTGTTCTGCCATGTCTCTATGTGTGTGCAGTTTGCGTGTTCTGCCCGT
>JAABNY020000046.1:1690031-1701254 GCA_015164015.2 Brevimyrus niger | reverse complement strand
AAATGAGTTATACTGCTTATAGGGCATTGAGAGTGCGAGGCAGGACTGAGGAACTTGACCCACGGAGAGCCGCTGTGGGTCCTCGGGACGGCCGCCCCGTCAGCCAGTAAGAGTGGATCCCCAGGACCCGAGGGGGTACCCGCTGCTTTCTCATTGGCTGATTGAGGGGTCGTCCCAGAAACCCACACCGGCTCTCCATGGATCAGGGCCCCCACCCATGCTGAGGGGTATCCCCGCCCCAAAGTGACCCTACTCTTCCTGATCTTCTCCCGCATGGTCCCTGGGATACAGTTCTCGAGTCCCGGGGAGCCGTTAGCCTGGTCAGTGGCCGCGCAGAGGGGAGCGTCTTCATGATGAGCAGCCTCCCCGACGGCTGGCAGATCAGGGATCAGGGCCTGCGTGTTCCCCTCGCCTCCGTGTGCTGACAGGCCAGAAAATACATTTTAATATGGAGCTAGTACAGGAAAGCAGAACTTCTATGTAGGGGGAGGGTTCAGGTGAATCGTTGAATCAAGATAAGAGCTCTAATGACCAACACGGAGACTTGGCTATTCATTTGAAGACTGTTTAGGAGTTCATCATGGTCACGCATAAACTCACACACTTTCTCAAGAATAAATAACGGCCAAGTCATTCAGGGCAGCCGAGTACGTAAATCAGAGCAATGTGATTGCCCTGTGGTGAATTCCACAGACACTTTGTTAAAAAGCATCACCGTTTTCTGAATAATGGTCTTATTGAGAGATCCTGGCCGTCCGCGGTGTGCTCACCTGACGCACTGTGAACGCAGCGCTTTCTCGCTGAATCTCCTCAGGCCCATATTCATTGTGTTAAGTATGGCAACACTGTGCCGCATTCATGGGGGAGCAGAGGCGGCCGTTCCGTCCACCAGGACTTACCGGATCCGTTGTCTTCCACCGGTTCCGCGGGCTGAAGACCGGGGGTGTGGAAGGACGCCTCCGTGGGGTCAAACACAGGAACAGCTAATACATCACAGGGCACAGCTTGGAAAATCCTTTGTTTTTCACTTTTACGAGCTGGAAAACAACCAACGCAAGGGTCAGGCGAAAGATTCGACAGGGAACAGGGGTCCTCATGCACCTTCTCGTTTTTTGGAAAGTTACCCTGCGCCTGGAGCCGGTTTGGCGAGACGTTCTCCTTCCCCAGTGCCTTCGGCAGCAGAGCAGACCTCCTCCTGGTCCTGGCTCTCCGCGGCGGACTCTGGGCCCTGTCCCTCACCAGCCCCCTGGTCCTCTTGCGGGGCACGTACAAGCTGTCGTCCTGATCCTCGGATGAGCTAGACTCCGGGTCCGAGGCGCCCCAAGAAGCTGGGCGGACCGGAGGCGGGCTGGTGAGTTTGGACGGCGCCCCCCCCTCCTCCGGCACAGTGGGACCCAGCCGGATCGGTGTCTCCACGCCGCTCTCATCCGCCGCCTTGCTCGCAGCCCTGAAGGGCGTCACGTGTACGCTCTCCTCACAGTCAAAGTCAAAGGTGTCGTTTCCACCCAGGGACACATTAAGCTTCTCAGCAGGGCTTGGTTTCCGCCTGGTGTTGGACCGATCCTGGCTCTTGGACCGGGCCCTGGACTTGCTGGTCTCCCAGGGCTTCTTCAGTGGCATGCGGTCCGGTTTCCGCCCTCTCTCCGGCCTGCTTTTGTGCCCCGCCTGCTGCTTCTTCTGTGGATCCTGGGAAGCCCGGGTGGGGGCCTTGGGTGTAGATTGCCCAGCTGCCCTCACCTCCATGGAGAAAGCGTCCAGGTCCTCCACGGGCACCTGAGGGGCTGCAGCCTCCGCTGGCTTCCCCTCCAAACCCGCATCCCCATTCTCTGGCTGCACAGGAGAATCCGACAGCGCTGGGACGTTTCGCTCCTGCAGCGACCGTCTTCGAACGGAACTTCTCCTGATCTCGGGCCGCCGTCGCCGTGACGTCACCGTCCTCGGCAACGTGGCCTGGTCACCGCAAGCGGCAGCGATGACACTGCCTGGATTGGGAGATGCATCTAAAGGACAAAAATACAAACACGGTCCTGGGATAAAACGAGACCCTCTATTTGTTCTTAATCCACATTTTTTAATCCTGGTTTAATCCTGGTTCTGCTGCCCTGCAGGCTGCTTTAAGTTTCTACAAGACAAACGTGACCATCCATGCTCAAAAATGTGAGTCACTTCAGGAAAAAGCGTCTGCTGAATAAAATAAATGTGAACGGGCTTCCGTTTCTGCATTTTGATGGAGGACATGCTGGTACCTTTCCTCGAAGGCTCCTGCAGCTCTATTGGGTCTTTGCTGTCACAATCCGGAATTCTCCTGACAAGCACACACACTGTGTTTTATCAACCTTTGTACTAACACACACAGGATATTCACGCGTTATTTTGCGAACCAAAAAGGTTCTAACACTTAAAGAAAGAAAGAAAAAAAAGCGTGCAAATGAGTGGAAGAAGGGGACAGTGTAGACCGTCTCCATAGTCTGGCGCATCTCACCTGGCCAGGGAGTGAAGAGAGAGAGGGTGACCCAGGGAGACGTCTGCGGTTAAACCCTACGACGGAGAGAGAAACACGCCCATGCATTTCGTGTTTAAACAGGAACTGCCTGCCCAGAATCACTGTATTCTGAGGCGTGATTAATTCTCATTGTGGTCCAACGAAGAAGCACTGGACCAAACAATCTGTGATGTTTCTCACGTAAGTTATAGTAAAAAACAACACAGATTGTAAATCAGAATGAAGAGCTGACCTCAGACTTGATGTCATTTCAGTCCTGCGAAAGACTCTATTGTAAATGTGATGCTTGTTAATTTACACAAGGGCTCTTAGGTAAAACTCACGCGCGCATTAGTTAGAGCTTCAGAGTCCTTCAGCTTCTTCCTCATCAGCAGGATGTGGAGCATCAATGCCTGCTGTTCCTTCTTCATCTGCAGAATGATGACGTGGGCCTGTCGCACCTTCTCCTTCTCCGCCTGGAGGGCCAAAGCCAGCGCCTTGTTGTTGGATTGGACGTTTTTTAGTATAGTCTGGTTGTTACCTGGAAAAATATCGAACATTGAGCTATTAGCCCATCCGTGAAATTTAAGTGAAACCCACAGCACATACACAAAAACCAATATGAATGAAGACTATCCAAACAGAACGTAGGTGTTAAAATGTTGTTCTCACTGGCGATTTTGTTTTTCATTTTGGACACGCCCCTGCTGGCCGCACAAGCGATGGACAGTCGCTTGTTCCGTTTTTCTTTCATCTTTCCCTTGATGTTCTGCAGACTTTCCTGGTAGGACTTCTTGTTCACCCGCTCCCTCGGCATGGTGGTGTACCTAAAGACAGCGACTGTCAGTTTCACTGGGCTTAACACCAAACCATCACAGCAGACCACAACTTGAACTAACGACCATAAACCTAAAGACTAGTATTTTCCTAATGAACCATTCAGATTTTTCCCTACCGCGCAACAAATACAGCGGTCTTTCATGTCGCATCCAAAAATGGAAAGTGCGAATTCTCCGTTTTATTACCAGGCCACTTACATTCACTTAAATCAACGCTTTAATTTTCCAAGACGAACTCACAGCCTCAAGCCCAAACATCACTCAAAACACTACATTACCTTTTGTTTATCTGCAATCTCGTAGAAATTTAATCGTAAAAAAAACCACGGACAACCATACCCCTCCACACACAACACCTCCGAACACTTCCGCACGTTATTTTCGAATTCTGCGCTGCAAACGCTGATTGGCTGACGTGTGTCCACGACGACATCACATCCGTCGATTACATGACGCTAAATTCCGGTGCGCAGGAGGGGAAAGAGTATTTTTGTCTCAGTTTGCTCTCCCAAGTTTTTTCAGATTTCATGCATTGTACTTCTGGGTATTGAAATACGTGTTAGCATTCAATTATATGTATATTCAATACATGTTAGTGGAATGTTGTAATTTAAGGTTAATGTATGAATAAAATGTAAAGTTTTCTTTAAGAAGATGATGTTCATTCTTTTATGCGGAGTTTAAGTGACAAAACAGTCATGCTAACGTGCTTCTCAAAACAATAGATATTTTAAACAAAAATCAAGCATTAAATGTCAGGGAATCCCAAATTACCTTTCATTTTATGTTAGTTTATATGTTAGTTAATATGTTATGCATTTCAATTAAAGACATTTGTTAGCCATGAAACCTTTTTTAACTTTAAAGCCATTTATTCCAAATTATGGAATAATGGCATTTTCACGTATCGAAATTTGTGATGAAACCACTCCCGCCGGTAGTGAAGATTGTACGCCAGTAGGGGGCAGTAAATATACAGTTTTAATGCTCCCCGACTACATTTTATATATCGTTGAACGACAAAGTGGTGTTTCATCCACCCATTTAGTCACGGATCCTACAGATACTGTAAAATGTTTAACTTATTTTCAAAATATAACTCCACAACAAATACAATAATCCTCTGCCAATGACTTCACGGAGTTTAAGGATTTTTATGCCGTCCAACTGTTTACATACAAATACGAATACACCACATTTATGTTCCATTTTTTTTGTTTCAGATACGTAGAACAGACCAAACTGGCACCTAACCTACCTTATTCCTCAAAATCTTTCACCTTAGAAAACTGCATTCAATGATCACAGAGGGAAACGCGTCAAGATTATGGGAAAGTGTCTTGAGGCAGAGGTTAAACGCAAATATTGTTTTAAATTACACTTTTCCAGTTGACATGCACGGCATGGGGAGCATGTGGTTTTAAAGTAGCGTATGTCAGAAGTGGAGACGCACGGGAGATTTTTCTGGAGCGGAGCCAGGGCCTGCGGAAGAGAACATAATGTAACACTGCCTTCAAAAAACGTGAAAATGTAAACGAATTATATTTAAACCTAATGTGGACTAATCTTGACAAATATAAATCTTAATATATATGGGAAGTATTCCCGGACATGGTCTAAGAAAACCGCAATAGTTGAAACACTCCGATTTTAAATCTTATTGAATAACAGATCGTAACGAGATTAGCAGTATCTGAAAGCAGCAGATTGCTTTGCCGCTGTGTGATGACCACCCCCTCAAAGGACCTTTGTAAGAGACATGTTCGAGAGATTTAAATTTTTTTAAATCATCATACTCGTACACAGTCTCTCTCTCTCTCTCTCTCTCTCTCTCTCTCTCTCTCTCTTACACACACACACACACACACACACACACACACTCGTTTAATCATATCTTTATGGGGACCGCTCATTCGTTGAGCTCATTTCGTTGAGCTGCCACCCATCCCAAACTGAAGGATATAATGCTGTGTCCCACTGTAATCCAATATGGAAAAAGGGTTTTGCATGTATTTTCATATCCAGGCCGTAAATATGGACCTAAATGCAAACAGGCATTCATCTCACTAAGTTGCTAGCATAGTACACGATAAAGTGTATTTTTTCAGTTTGAAGGTTGCTGGTTTGAATCCCAGGAGTCTTTTTGCACTCCTCTTGAACAAGGCATTTGACCTAAGTTGTGCGAAACAGATTCGCTTTTGATTAAGTCGTTAGTTATGTGGATAAACATGGTGACTTGTCAATGACTGGAGCTCAATGATTCCTGTGACCCACTGACATTTAGCAAAGGGTGTTGAATTGTGGGAACCACTCACTCTGGAGGTTATCACTGCAAAATTGTTCCTAACCTCTCACTGTGACAATAACAGTATTGTCTCTTTGTCCCATCAATGAAGTGTGACCAAATATGTATATGAAAACTGTAGGTTTTCTCGTTGTCCTGTGCAGGAAGTTTGAGGCCAGGGGAGGGGCTTTGCTTTGACATTGTCTCTAAAATGAACAAAGTCAAAGAGATGGAAGTGGAGTGGAATCAGTAATGGGAATTGCACAAGCTTTCGGGGGACTGTTTACACGGTCACAGTCATATAGTCACAGTCACATGGTCACGGTCGCATGGTCACAGTCTCATGGTTGAAGGTGGCCCCGTTCAGGTGACCCCCATGCCATATGTCCTACAGAGGCGCAGAGTGCTGAAATTGGACGGGAGCAGAGACCCCCGCTGTCCCCAGCACGCCTTCAAAGTCCTTTGCCAGAAGTCGTCTATTTATACCGGTTCCATATTTAAAGGAGAATGGCGATGAAACCTCTAAGGATGGTCCAGGCTGGAACTGCAAGAGGAAAAAAAGAGAGAAATGAGAGAGCAAAGCCAGACTCAAGCACCCCCACAGCAAATGTGGGGCGTGTGATAAGCAGGGGCTGAAATGGGTTAGATGAAGGAGATATCCCGACACCCCCGGCGTTCGTCTGCGGGGGCTGTGCTGAGTCTGATTGTTCTTTAAGGAAATGTTTTCTGCGAGAAAAAAAAGACACGGTACTACTGGCTTGATGTTTAAAGACATCAGCTGGGCTGTAATAATGTCCAGCCGATATCAAATCAACCACATTACAAGCGGACATGCACCCAAGATCAGTTAAAACAAGAAAAGTTTAAACTTATTTTCAATTAATGCCCAGCAGGAATTGTTAAAATTTGCTCTTGCATTATATATTAATCATATCTATTTTTACATGTATCCAGAGACTTTAGCACATTTTCCTGGATGCCATTAGACATTTTTTTTTCCTGTGTTCTGAGGTTAATTACATTTACACTACAGTTATTCACAAAGATACAGAAACGTAGGAAAAGGTCAAAAATAAAACCCATTCATCCATAACTGATTCTGCAGTTGAGTGTCCTGGGAATGCTATCCAGTCAGAGGTGGAAATCGAACCCCCAGCATGGAAGTTGTCACACCACAGTCTTAACGTGACGGACATTATTCTCAAATTGGGTTTTTAAGCACATATTTCTGATGACTCATACGTTATGCACCTCACATCCATTCCGCTGGATGTTTGCTGAAGCTGTTTGGGTTTTAGTCCTTATGTTAGCATGTAAGAATAATGCATCCGAATGGCCCCCATGAGGCTGTGCAGAGACTCCACCTCTGCCCAGGAAAACACAGCGGTGGGGAGCAGAGGCCCAGTGTCCGCTTCCTTTGAGGGGGAATGAAATAACCGTCGTGTCTGTGGATGATTTAAGCCCCAGACAGAGAAGAAAGAACGTTCAGGTTGGGAAAAGGACACCTGTATGAACAAGGGTGGGACGTGGAGTGGAGGAGGGGTCAGGAACGGAGATGGTGATACGTCCGTTATCCAAAAAATACAGTGAGGAATTCTGTGAATCGCTGGGATCTCGTGGAAAACCCCTTCGAAGCAGCCAGGCTTGCGGCCTCCTCCCTCCACATGCCGCTTTCTCCAAACTTTTTTTTTCTTTTGGCTTTAGTTTCGGCCCAGCTGCGTGCAGGAGCCTCCCAAGCTGAGCTACTCCGTGGCAGAAGCTTGGTCGACACTCCCTGTCTGCCACAGGGTGGCGCTGGGCCGGTGAGGTAGGCGGTCCCACGACTGCAGTGATGAAAGCTGTCAGGGGGGCTGCAGGCCTGACCCAAAAACACAAACGCATCACAAAAACCACAATAATGATGGCAGTAATAATGAGTAACTTTGTTGCTGCTGTGCATTAAAATCGTGAGTTTTTCCATAGATCTTTGTCTGTTTTCCTGTACAATGTGCCTCATGTTTATCTGAGTGTCACCTGAGTGTCACCTGAGTGTGTCACCTGAGTGTGTCACCTGAGTGTCACCTGAGTGTGTCACCTGAGTGTCACCTGAGTGTGTCACCTGAGTGTGTCACCTGAGTGTGTCACTCCATGAATCAATCCAGACCCTGACCCTCAGAACAAATGTTCTGGTTTTTGCTTTTCGTTCACTAATGATGCTTGAAGGTCACACTTTGAAGAAAAGGTTCTTCCAGTTCTGGAGAACCTTCCGCTGCCTTTTTGACTGCGGTTCTCGTCTTTCCAGGAACCTCGCTCCACATCACACCTGTATCTCCCGAACCTCCGTAGATCATCTGGCTTGGTTCTGGAATATTCTGTTCCTTCACCTACACTTCGGAGACGCTGTTTCGCTGTGACAGAGTGCGGAAACTATTTTCAGGGCCTGATATGTTTAAAGCTGGGCCTTTCTTAAAATTTGTTAGCAAATAGCTGAGGGAGAGTTACTTAATTGTGGAGACAGTGTTCTGCTGAATGTGCACAATAGCTAGAAATGTAGAAAATAAACAATTTTGTGTGTATGTATGTGTGTGTGTCTGTGTCTGTGTGTGTGTGTGTATGTGTGTGTGTGTGTGTGTGTGTGTGTCTGTGTGTCTGTGTGTCTGTGTGTGTGTGTGTTTGCATTATCCCCGTTTCCCCTCCTTGGTATCTCTTAATCACCTGTGATGTGTACCTGAGGATGCCCCCCCCCCAAGCCCTCACTGGCTTAGAAATGCTTCAGGCCTCCAGTGATGGATGACTGACTAGAAAATGGAAGCAGTGAAACGCTCTAATCAACCAAGAATGTCGTCCCGTATGTTTAAAGTATTGTTTGCAATTTTTAAATATTAAATCATAATGTAAAAAAGGGAAACGCACTGAGGCGTGTTTAAACACAGAGCGACGAGGAATGGCTCGGGTGCAGCCAGTGTGAGCGCGGACTGCGGATGTGCAAGGCCCACGTCAACTTGCTGGGTCTGAGCACAGAGCAGGGGGGGTGCCCTTGTGATGTCCCCATCCCAGCGCAACGAGGAAAGGTACTGCGACCAGGTGGAGATGTCCCTGAGGATGGGGGTGGGGGAGGGGGGCAATGGGGGCATGCCAGCCAACTGGGCCTTGTGTTCACCCGCTATTCATCCAACAAACAGAACCTGTCCCAGTTAAGTGGTTTGAGGTTATGGGGTTTAAAGATTGATTTAACACATACCAACAGTTTTAAAGGTTAAAAGAACATAGTTGACATTTATTATATTTTCTTTCTGTTTTTTTCTGCTGCAGAGGTCTGGAAAATCACTTATATAAGATTCAATTAAATCCAAAGATGAGATTAAATTCTATTAAAGGTCTGTTTTAAATTTTACATTGGACTGTATAACCTGTGATATGTTCTATATGATTATCACTGATATCCATGAGTAACACTGCGATGTCTCACCAGCTTCAAACACTCCCTTTAAGATGATGCAAAGAAACAAGTGTAACTGGGAATGGGATTCTGGGACATGTCCTGCTGGACCTTATTTTCCGAGACTTGCCTTGGCCGTAAGAGCAAGACATCACACTAGCAGCGGAAGGTTACGTCTCCTGTCCAGCCCACGTTTGCGTGTGCGCATGCGTGCAGAACACGGATGGCCGTGTAACTCGGAGTCTGTTCAACACCAAACGAGCAGTTAGATACAGGCAAGTGAGAAGACGGCTTGACAGCGGGGTCCTCGGTGGGTGGCGTCTCAGCTCAGAACTTTGGGTGCAGAGAGGGTCTCATGTCACACATCAGCGATACGAGACACATACGAGAGTCGTATACAAGATGTAGTCATTTTTTAGATTTTTAGATTTTCTTCCGCATTACCAATTATATCAGGACTTATAAATGAATGTTTTTGTATCGCGGAATCCTTAATATGGACGGAATGGTAGGCAAACGGTACTCGCATGACATGCTACATCCTGCAAAATTCCAACGTGTGCAACCAATGGACTGAAGACTAGGGCCGCAAAGAATGTTGATCAGATATTTTTATCAAGTTGACAGTGGGAGTGTCATCATTGTACAAATTCCATTCGAAAACGGTACTCAGGTACATAAGCTGATTCGAATGTGTATTTTTTCATTGATAGTTTTTAGCAGTTCTTAAATTTCCAGGTGTCGAGCTCCGTCATGCTGGTACACATGCAAGTCAATACGCAAGATGGCGACTACAGGGGATCTGAGCACGTGCATACCCTTCCCATGCACACATGCAGCAGTATCGACTGCATTAAAGGTTGAGAAGCAGGCTCCTGAAGTGGGTGGAGTTGTTCTGAATTAAATGAATGAGAACCAACACGGCGACCAATGGGAAGTAAGCTATACAATAGCTCCTCCCACTGTGAATTTTGCACCCTCACTTGTTCCACCCCTAAAAACCAGTGACCTCCCGCAGCAACACTGTGCCCAATCTTGGAAGATTTGGCGTCATTCCGCATGTTTGCTCCTTTTAATGAATCGGAGCAGTAAAAGCGGAAAAAACCTCCACCCAATTTAGAAAACAAAAGATGAATGACTCAATTGTTTACTTAAATCCGAGTCACGCCGGAAGATATTTGATAGACGCAGCCTTTTCAGGTAAGTCGTGGTTTGAGAGACTCCGACCGATAAAAATGATGAAAACAAACGCAAACGCGCTAATCGGCAAACTCAAATTTTGCGGTGTGACTGATATGAAGATAGATGCCGGTGATGTGGACTCCATTATGTCGTTACGGATGCAGTTATCTCTGTGGCAGCCAATTTAACCTCCTCAGAGATGACGCACGAGTAAACGCCACACTTCAGACTAATGGCGGACTGTGGCTAATGAACGATTTTACGCATCAGGGCTATGCTTTTTTTTTTTTAAACACGCTGGCTGCTTGGGCACCCCCACTTATTCAGTCGCTAGGGTTCCTCACTTGTTAGGACGCCATTGTGGTTTGGGAGAGTTTCAAGGTGACTGTTGCCCTGCGGTGGGTGGGTGACATGCTGGGTAAAAAGGGGGGGGCGCTGTAACCTCACATGTCTGGGGTTAGAAATTGGTCTGTGCTGGTGTCCCTAGTTATCCCCATGGTAACATGGGTACCCTGGTTTCCTCATCCCTACCCAGCACCCTGTGTTTCCTGGAATAGCCTCCTAGTTCACTGCAACTGGACAAACAGTGACGAGAGATGGATGGATGGATGGATGGATGGATAAATAGACACCATTACTAGAGGTTCATAAAGCTGCCCTGTATGTCTAAGGCAGTGTGCATCACCACCTTCTACTCAAACGAAGGAACGAGGCCTCCACGGCTCTGAGGAACATGCATGAAGGGCCAACCTCGCGAGACAAACCGAGAGACAATCATTCATTCTGGCCATATTTCTGAGGAGGCATTAGGACTAAATATACAGGCACAGTCTTTTGTGTCGCTAGGGTTAGGCTGTGAGGCTGTTAAGCGTTAAACACTGTAAAAATATCACGTGAAATAGTCTGATGCAAGTAACGTAAATTATTGAGCTCCCTCTGCTTAGCAGTTTTATTGTGGGGGCTGGCCCGGGGCGTGGCGTCCATCGCTCCCCGCCCCTCGCAGAGGCGCGGCGGGTCG
>JAABNY020000046.1:1629394-1646555 GCA_015164015.2 Brevimyrus niger | reverse complement strand
TGAGTGGAACTAAAAACAACGGGGGGGGGGTGCCCTGCCCTTTTTTTTTTTAATATCCACGCTTCACCTGTTGCCACCCCCCCCCCCCCCCCCCCCCCTCCCTTGCAGTCTGCGCCATCTGCCGTGGCCTTGTCCGGTCCCGCATGGACAAGCGTTCCAGCTCCTCCAACAAGGGCACCCACCCTCCACCCCCCCTGGGCCCCCGCGGACTGGGACAATTGAAAGCCGCAACAAGTAACATAGGTTTGGGCCTCACTGGATTGGCCGAGGGCCCTGATACATGACTGGTCAAAGCACACGTGACGCTACAGGCAAGCGTCGGAGACAAAGTGAAACTGGCTGCCATAGTCCGCACCCCTCAGTAGATGGCGCCCTAGGTGGCCGCCATTAGCTGCTAATGCATTAACCAGCGCTGGCAAAGAGGGGAAGCCCGATTGTGATCTAACCTCTAGTTCGATTCCCGAAATTGTCCTCCAAACGTGTTTAGCGTGACTCATTGGATATGGATCAGCGCTATAAAAATGGGCTTAAGCTTATCTCTTACCTTTAGAGGCCAAGACACTCAGCTGGTCCAAATGATGGACTCCGGGTTAAGATCTCATTGGTTCAGGACACAGAGAAAGCTGCCCAGGAGCCCGCGGTGCTGCACGTCAGGAAGTTCAACGTGTCACATGGCACACTTGGAGGGGGGGGGGGGGGAGCTGAGAGATGACACACAAAGCAAAGCAGGCTGTCCCCACCTTCCAGTCTGACGTCTTGGCATTTTACTACGTCGCGTCTCTATACCTGTAGTGATAAATTAATTACCGCCTCTCCCGTATTCCGGGCCCCCATCTCAAGGGATGCCGTTGCATGTCTCCCAGCCTGGCAAACGGAGGGTGTCCCATTGCTGTGCTCGTCACTTTAAGGGCAGCTGAAAATCACATTCCAGACAGAAGGGGTGGGACTGCCCTACCATTTCTAGGCAAAGCTACTGTCACAAGACCAGGGTTCCCCAAATTTCGGTCCTTAGGGAGACCCCTAATTGGATTACGGTGCCCTGGGAGGTTGCAAAAACATGGACTGTCTAGTACGCAGCAAAAAATGTTAACAGAGTTAGGAAACACTGTACGAGACCATCGCAGTTTCAGACAGATATAGAGTGAAGCAAGCAAAATCTAAAGGGAACGAAAAGACAGAAAATTTGATTATATTTTAAACCATAGTATATCGTGCCACGTGCTTCTTTTGGACAGAAATCATGTTCATATGCGCTCAGAGCTCGCTGCAAGGCTACCTTCAACACATAAACACGGTAATGTTAACGCGGACACTAAACAAGAAAGTCGAAAAGCTGTCAACTTCAATCCCAGAAGCAAGCAGTGAGATGCTGGACACTGAGCATAACTGATTTCAATATAGTACCGCAAGCCAGTAACAACAACATCCTTACAGTGTAGGGGTCGCTTGAACCCATAATGCCCCACGGCAACGGACATTCGGTGGGTCGTAAAATGTCAAGTTCTCTAGCAATGCAAAAACATTCTATATTAATTTTCATTTGGCCTTTATATTTACAAGTCAATGCTAAATGCAATATCTTGTTTTGTAAATAATGAAACGATAATACGGCACATCAACTACACAGACACTAATTACTGAGGGTGTAATTCTTTGCTTCAAACGGGTTGAATCCCGGAATCCTAAGCCGCCAATGCAGGCTGCTTTGCCACGCCGTATGTTTTACTTAGAAGGTAAAAAGTGGGCAATGCAGACTGCTGCGCTGCTCCGCTGTGCCGTATATTCCAGTTAAAAGGTTAACAGGGAGCAGCGCGGACTCTGCTGCGCCGCTTACGCCCTATATTAGCTAAAAAGTGAATCGTGGGCAGTCACACTCTGCTATATATAATTGTGTTGATTCTGTTATATTTGTATTGGCGGACTATACATAGACGCAGGTATATACGCGGTATTACATCATGCTAGGTCAAATACCTATATCTTGTTATTAATTGCGGATTGCAATTCAGGGAAAAGTTCAGAAGTTGAGGGTCCTTAGCGGGATCCTACTGCAATACTGTGAAATTAAGAAACAGGCCTGTTTTTACGTGAAGTATAACAGATTTGTGCTTTAACACCAAATCGGATCCAGTTGTCAATGTTTATTTAATCAATGAAAGGATTTGTATCTCTCTCTCCTGTAACCTATGTTTTAGGGTATGATGCCATCCTAGAATTGTTCATTCTGGTGCAGTTATCTCCGGAACAGAACTGTATTGCCAATAACTGGCGCTGGGAAAATGCTGGTCGTTTCAAGAAAAACATTTTTTTTTCAATGAATTCGTCTAAATTGGCCACGAACCATTTGGCATTTAGGCTATATTGCATTAAGACCTCTGCTTTGCATATTTTAAGGACTCGCTTCTGTACAGCGCAAGCTGAGATTCATGCATGTTTATGCATGCATGCAGTCTTAATAAAATACATGTTGTTATGGGAATGTCTTCTTGTTACTTCCTTACTGTTCTCTCCTCATGGTGGAAAATCGTCCGCAAGTCCGAAAAAGGTGTCAGAGTAGCCCAGAGAGCAACATTAGGCATGATAAGACAGTAATATAGGCACGTGCTCACTTTCGTTCGCCTTTAACATGTCACAAAGACGCGGGAGATTTCTTTTTGCAGCATTCATCCATACTGTACGTATATTCACAAACTTCCTTATGAGGTCGTCCGATGTAAACTGCACGTGTTGTAATCTCAGTTACTGGTCTTTATATAAGAAATGCATACGTACTGGGATTTCATCATCATACTCCGTATTACGCGCTGTTGAAAATAGGCGCAACTTTTCGTGTATTTTTGAAATACAATTACTATCGGCGCTAAATTAAGGGGATTTGGTCACAATAATAATTTGTAGCATTCGAAATTAGTGGTAGTTAGTTACGCACAATTGATACGATATATATCTTGCCACAATTTTAATTGAGTGTCATTGGTGACCATAGTCTGCTTGTCGTGTCGGTTGTATGCAATTTGAGTTTATCTAAACAATGAATAACGTTGTGCGTTTAATTTTTAATGCGATCTTAACCAAAATTTCAAATTGGAATACAGTCGTTTTACAATGTGCAGTTACTATCGGTCTGCTGTGAAATTATCATTATTTTGCCAAAGTGTTTATTTTTCTTAAAAACTTCGCAACTAGTAGCCTATTTAATCAACCGGTACCGGCAGTGTCGAAGCTTGTCTGAAGTTAAACCAGATTAATGGGAGAATTATCATACGCTTAACGCCGAAAACCACAGAACGTCGGATTTCAAGCGCGACTTCTTTTGATTATTTGTTTTATGTAACGCTGTTGGTGTTCAACAGAACTACGCGGTTCCTTAACGACGCACTATCCCGGCATCTGGTCCTCCTTTGCGTGATGTTCACGCTCAACCTTCAACGACCACGCATTCGAGAATATATATATGTATATAGAGCATGGGTAAGTCACTCACCAAAATACATGCTTCTCTTCATCAATTGCACATTTAAACTAAAATCCACTCTTCTCCGGGTCCACAGTGACTTCAGAGCAAGTGGACAGGCGCCGCGGACACGCTCCGGTCTGACTCGCACGGTGATCCGTGTGGTGAGCCCATCTCTCTCGAAGCTTGTACCCGATCACTGTCCGCTCTCCTCTCTCCCACTGACTGTACGGTGTGGGCTGTCTCTCATCCTCTCCCCTTACTGCCGCCCCTCCCCACACCTCTTACTCATGCACACACACACACGAACACACACGCACGCAATATTCTTACAATTAAAGACACTGCAATCCAGTATTACCTTAACATACCATTGCATGATCAAATAATCAACACACCAAACAGATATTAATTTGCCAACTGGAAACAGAACGGCAGACCATGAGATGTTTATTTTTCTTTTTGCTCACAGCTCATAAAAAGCTTAAAATTGGCTTTTTGATGCAATCAACAAGCCCATTTTAAGGAACAGTTATTTGGTGTAATGCTGGTATAGAATCTGTTTGCTTTCCACAAGGCCGTTAGTAGGTTAATTACTCGTTTCAAGGGTACATTTCTGACTCTCTGAATTTCATCACCTTAAGTACTATGGAATTGAATGCGCCGTCGTTAGATAACAAAAACACTTTCATGGTTTCCCAAACCCCCCGCCCCCAACATCCTCAGGCATCTGCCTCGTATTGATGTCGAGAATATACACTTTAATAATCTATTATACCGTGAAAGCGTCCCTATCGCTGCAAGCCTGGGATTGGGATCCGCAAACGGGGGCAGAAGCGCCGAAATGAGCGCTACTGTCGCACATAATTCAGAAGAGACCCGTCCTGTTTGTTACCTCGCCAGCGTTAGGTCAGTCAGCGCCAGGCAATGATGCATCTATTGACTTAAATGAAACCTAGAGCATCGATCCTTCCATGCTATTGCCTTGATGCTGTGTGTCACTGTCACGCACATTGGTCTTTATCACCCCCCCCCCCCCCTTACATTTCTAAGCTTAACATCTTCCCTCGTCTGGAAATAGCCCCGACTCTGATAAGGCAGGCGATTCACCGTGTGTTTTCAATTAACCCCAAATTCCTTCCCTATATCGTCCCAAAGACTCACATTAAGTAAATAAGTTTCTTCAGAGCTGCAGGTTCCTTTCGCTCACTGCACTCCGCAAGCCATTTCACCTGGGCTATATATGGGGCATCCGTGAATCTGCTGTCATGTTTGACAGATGTCGGTGAGAAATCAGTCCTTTGAATAATAAAAAAGAAAATCTCCAGGTAGAAGTTAATTCATTCGCCGGGGTTGCGATGCGCTCGGGAAATGGCTATAAAAAAATGTAAAATTTAAACTAATAGGCTTTAGGGCCAGAATATCTATAACGTTCAGATCTACTGGGGTTCACCTTCCTGTATCAGTTCTGTGGTCGTGGTGCATGGTGTGGTCTTATTACACACTACAGATATCTGGAGCTGTACTGAAAGACGGATTTTATCTATTTTGTTGTGCTCCCGCATACCCCCGCCGAGACCAAGCGACAGCCTCGAAGCATCGTCGCTTATGCGTGACCGCTCTCTACAGAGTCTTGGATTGTCAGTGGGAAATCGCCATTACGGTATTATATAAAAACAGCTGGGGGCAGCTTCTCGATGTAACTCAGACAGTAAAGCGCGCATATCCATACGTTTCAGAAAATACTAAAATAAAAATGTCAGTAAATGACAGCACTAGGAAAATAGTGAAACTGAATACAACTGGTGCAAACCCAGAAAAGTACAGACACGCTGAGGGCTCATTGAGACTAGAATCCTTCGCATAGTCTGACTTAAAAGACGAGCATCCGATGTTCCTGATATGGAGGAAAACGGGGCATTTTTACAAATATGATTTTTTTTTGTTCACTGGTGACTCATTGGGGTTCCTCCTACAAAATATGCAGCATCTTCACCCAAAACCGAAGAATATAACGTTTCAGTTTCAGCCCGTGATCGATGGACCTCACTGCTAGAACAATATCTCCTCATATTGAACAACCCGTTCAAAGCGTGCTTGCTTCACCCTGGCCCAGTGCTGTTGCTCGGCTTTCCCATTTTTACCAAAGACCAAAGCACATTCCAAAAAACAAACATTATTTTGTCCTGCTGGTGTTCCTCATAATCCAAAATGTCTTCATCCCGTGACCTTGCTAATGTGAAAACATTTTTTAAGAATCAGCTCGGTGTGAATATAGTAATTTCCTGAATCAGCTTCATGGTTTAGTGTCATTTTCTAGACAACGTGTTCTCCGGACTGGAGCCAATGTTGTTCCTTTTATGAAACACTCAGCACGTTGTCACTTTTTGTTTGTTTGTACGTGTTTGTTTGTTTGTTTGAAACCGCGTACATCTCGCGCAGAGGTGCACCAGCGGCCAACGTATGACAGCCACAGCTGTACCTGTCCGGCAGCGCTGGCAAAGACGCCGTTACCGTGATCCTACTAAAAGCGGTGCAGAATGGAATTGATTGAAAATCTGGCCGATGTGTCGAGTCATGACGAGTTAAATATGGTCTCAGAATTACTCACCTCGGACGAACTATCTATAGATATATATAGATATATTTTTCTCATCTGTTTCAGGTGCCTCGAACGATAGTTCCCGGCCGTTTCCAAAACATGTGTTCCCTATTATTATACCCAAGCCCTTAAGAGACAGATTAGTCATATCTGCAACATGAAAATAAACTCAACACTGCCTCCTCCCATGTGTATGTAGTCCCATATGGTCAAATACCCGCAAGCTCAAAAAGGAACACGATGCAAAAAAAAAATAAACTAACGCAATGATCTGCGTTAATGCACTGGGACTGTACTTGCAAAACTCGATATAAAAATACTTCTTAGAGCGCTATATTATTTAGGAAGCAGGTGGTAAAGGCATTTCTCTAGACAGGTGTACAACGTAATTAGTCCGTGTATGTGGCGAGTAAAACTTAGAACTTGGATCTTGAAACTCGTTAGCGTGCCTATAACTTCTATGTTTCGTGTAAATGCACGACTGGATTTAAAACCTGGGGCCATCAAGGTGACTCTACTCTAAAAACTACAGCTGCGGCAATAGCAGAGCTGCGTGCAAAGGTCGGCGCCGCACTTTATTTTGCAGCATCATTTCGCGTATCGGCTGCATTACAAAGTGCTTCAGTCGCGATTGTGTTTCCCTGACTGCGTTACTTACCGTTTCCTGAGCTGAGACCCCTTAAGTACGAGCGGCCGTCAAGGTTTTCACGTTTCAACTCGAGATCATTTTCGTAAAAGCATAGTTTTCTAAAAGTGTGTTCCACGGACTATCACATAACGTAATTACTAGACAAACAGCGCTTTTATGACCCGTCCGTACTCAAAATATTGCTAAAAACTCTTACAGCACTTAACAGTGAATGCTTGGAGACATTATGTAATTGGAGTAATTACTGGGGTATTCGCTAATCTTTCATAATTAATTAAGAGCACGCTGAAATTCTGCATTATGAAAATGCGAATGCTACTACTATAGGTCACTAAAACATCCCATCGGTTATCTGCACACAGGAGAGTAACGTTTTCCATGAATCCCGCAAAGGGGCAGGTAAAATACTGAGTAAGTCATAGCACTCTGTTTCATCCTCGTTGTTGTATATATGCAGACGTGCGCTGTATGTAGATGTGTCGATAACAATCAAGCACGCGTTTACTGCGTTATAATGAGCAACGTTGTGGAAATGAACAGTTCTTTTCATCTTTGAGTGTGCAGCAACTGACTTGTCCACCTATACCAATATTCTGTAACAAAAGAATCAACATCGGATAGGGTAGGTTATGATATAAACATGGAGGACAGAGGCAAACCGTAAACGCCGCGCGGCATACGCGGGATAACGAGACAAGCCGCTGATTTCTCAGCACGAATTAATGTCCTCCAGTATAACACGAACGGCGGATCTCCGACAGCGCGATTCCTACAGGCCAACACGACGTGTCGCTTCTAGCGCATGTGCTGTCTGCGGTACAAATGTCCACCGACAATAAACCACAGGACCGCTAGCTGCGCATTCCAACTCTTAAGATGCAAATATGGTTCTGGTTAGTAACTTTTTAAATGTGTGCTGTTGCAATAGTCTGAGGAGCATGAGCATATTTAAGACATAAATATTTAAGTGATGAATGTGCTTTGACTTTGTACATCCATGGATTCCTTCATCATCTCACCCAGGCTGTTTCCCGGCCTTGTGCTGTTTGCTGTCTGGAATGGACTCCAGGCTCCCTGTGACCCCAGTAGAATAAGCTGCTGCAAGATGGATGGACCAATTCCTTAACTATGAATTTTTAGACTACTCAAGTGATTTTTAGTTTTCAGCAGTCAAAAGTAGGCTCTTTTTCTCCATTCTGCATGCGTTTTTCTCCTATTGGACATGCACTTTGATGTAAAACATCTCAGTAAAAAAAAGTGTAAAATAGAAGAAAAAAAAAAGAATTTAGTTGTGTGTTTTTCCAAAGGCTGCAAATCTCACTGTAGTTTTAGCAGTTGTAATTAATGACTCTCATTAGCAGACAATGTGGAGGAACTTCTTCCTGGATAATGGACTCAGGTTTTCCAGCAAACCCCAAAGTATCTGCCATCATATGTAAACAAACTCCGTGTCAGAGCTTGTGGGAGTGAAATATGCGCTTTTTTTTTTTTTAAATGACTCATTCTGTTATTTATCCATATTGGCACAGCTGTACAGTGTTTGACATCCGCCACTGTTTAATGTACAAACGACGGCGGCTCCAGTTAGGGTTTCGCCCACGATTCTCCAGGCACGAATGGATTTGTACTGCAAAGTCGCACTCTGTGCTTATGGAGCAGAGCTGCTGCAGGATTTAAGCCTTTGAAAATGTGAACTGAGATCAGTACAGATCTGAGCGGTGAAATTCCAGGATAGATGATGAAATACAACTGAGACCAAGAGGAAGAGGGATGAATGCAGAAAGACAGAACAATAAGGGGAGGGGGGGGGGCCACGGAATCAAGGTCAAAGCTATAGTTTGACGCGTGAGCATTTTGGTAAAATGTTTTGGTATTGTGCCGTTTGTGAACGGCCTGTACGTCTATTTTGTATACCTGCTTGCCCAGTACAAGGTTGTGCTTAGCCTGAGGGCGAGTGCTGGGTGTGAAAGGGCACGAGGCAGGGGGACTCCCTCAGACGGATGCTGGCACATCACTATCGGCGATTTAGAGCCACTGATTTACTTCACTGCGTGTTTTCAGACTGTGCTGCCTGGTGAGTAGCCTGGAAAAGCCCATCCAAGCCCATCCAAACACCAGGAGAACATTCAAGCTCCATTTATATAACAACATCCTTGAAAAGTTTTCTTAAAAGGTTTCCCGGGATGTATCGTGGAAGACTCGTGATCAACTTCTGCCCCACTGGACGGCCTTCAGACTTCTATTGAAAGCAGGTTGGCATCAATAACCATTTGTTCTATTGCTGCGTCTTACTGGACGGGGCAAACGGTGCGTCAGATTGCCCCCGGACAGGGAGGTGTTATACGGGCCGCTTGTGCAGTTATGAGCATTATAGAATGAGATATAGAATGAGATATAGAATATATATAGAGATATAGATCTTCTCGGAGTGCAGAGCTCCTCCTGCAAACTCTGTCTGCACCCAACTTTCCCAGCAGCTCCCTGAGGAGCACAGGGACTGTTGGTAGTGGAGTAGAAACCAGCTTCCCGTCTTTACTGTTGCCCATTAATAAAAAAAAAAAAGTTTGCACCCAATTATACTTGCAGGCTCTTATAGAAATTTGAACCCCCCCACTAAATTTGCTTCTGGAGAATCCCCCCCTTATCTGCAGTTGGTGTAACCAACCTTGTGGCAGCACCCCCCCCACCTCGAGTCAGCCCCCCCACCACTTATTTTTGGCTGAGAGTCTGGTTTGAGTACATTAGTAGCAGAGAAGTGGGGTACAGGGTTGCTTAGTGATGTACCTATTTCACAGTAAAGCCTGCATGTTGGTGCACAGATGCACACTGCGGACTGTGACCCCGATGGACTGTGTACCGTGCTCTATGGCGCCGTGCTGCCCAGCAGACCCTGATTGCAGCTTCGCCATTCCAGGCCAGAGACCATCTGTAAAAAAAAAAAAACGGCATACGAAGTGGAAATGTGAATTAAGTCATCAACATGAAAGTCAGGCGCTCGATATTCTCGGTCGTGATCTGTGAGTGAAGGTGAGATCACAGACTGAGGAGTGATAATGGGTAAAGAATCCATATTTTGCCAGACTTTTCCTGCAGGCGTTCCAGATGTTGCCCCCTCCGCCCCTTATCTCCAGCCCATAATTCCCTGCTTCTCCCCTCCCCTTCCACAGAGATCCATCCCCTGGCAGACTGCCTTTTCCACGTCTTAATTCCTCCCTTGATAAATCCTTACGTTTCCCTTTTCCAAACCTCGAAATGGATCATGTGCAATGGGACCAAGCAGCTTCTCAGTCTATGTGTTTAATCTTTCCTTCATTTCTTCATATAATCCCCAGATTCCCAGTGCATCATTCCTCCACCCCAGAGAGTTGTTCTGTCCCTTTACAGACATGTATTTTTGTATCAGACTCTTCGTTGACATACAATAGAATGTTTTCTTCTCCGTAGCTCTTCCTGACCCGCACAGCACCCTGGACCCTACAGCTGATATGTTTGCTACATTTATCAATTTTGTAATACTTGTTTTTACACGTTTGGAAAATCCATGTTCATCCTCAACTAAGGAGATCATCTGCTGAACATCTGCGACAATGAAAAATGGAGGTATCTGAGATGGATTGACGGTTAGGTCCCTGCCCCTTGTTGTGATGGGGGTGGGCACCTTGGGGAGGGGGGGGGGAACTATGCAGGTGTTTCTAATCCTCTAATGGGGGAGAGTGGCAGGGAGTCAGCCAGGGGTGACGGGAAAATACACAGACAAGAATCAGTCCCCAGTTACAGGTTTGCTTCCCCTCCATCTCCCCGCATAGCAGAGAACGGCATAGATTAAACACCATTAATACATTAAACACCTCTGAGACCTATGCGAATAATAATGGCGGGCTTCATATATTCCTAAAATATTAGGTGTCAAAGGTCTTTGGAAGCCTTTAAGGGCAAAAGGCTTTTGGACCTCGAGCTGAAAAAAACAATATAAATGAAGTGATTTCCTTGGCTTTTCCCAGAAAGCACTTTTGCATCTAAACTGCAAATTTGAATTCTCCAATTTGCATCCACCCCTTTCCCGCAAAAAGACTTTCTGATCTTCCGATCCAATAGGTTTCACTCTTGGTCTCGCCAAGACCTCGGGGGAACGAGCAGGCGCATAAAAACTAGTCCTATTTAGGCAGCGACTCCTGCGATTGGATGCCTCGTTAATGTTAAGGTCCTGGCTCTGGGGAACGAGGGGAAAACGGGAACCAACTCGTGTTTAAAAACACAGGATAACTGGCTCCAAGCCTCTCAGCACCTGTGAAAATTCCCAACAAAATCGCTACAGCGAAGCGCATCCCACTCATCACTGGAAGCCGTCCCCGAGAGAGATGAATGTGTTTGCTAACTTCTGAAAGTTGGGGGGGAGTAACTTACTAGATAAGATTTGTTTCTGAAAGCTGATATTTCAGACTAAACACTGCACTCCCAGAATAGCATTCAAGTTCTTGTTCAGCAGATAATCTAAAACATATTCCAAACAATTTTTCAGCATTTTGTTGTCTCCTCAAATGATCTAAATATACATTTATGTAAACCCACATAAAGGGTAACCCACAACGTCATCTGCAAATTCAGTCTTTTATATTTTGTTAAAAGTGGCACTAAAAACACAGGCCAGACTTTTTTTCCTGTGTTCTCCACATGGTCTGTTGCACTTAATTCTCGTAAATAAGGCCAATCTGTAGACCGTAAACATCATCTCAGATAAGTGTTGTATTTATTTGCTTTTGTTTCTTTTGCAGTGACAAACACGCCGAAGCTACATGGCGGCTACATGAGCTTGAGGCCCAGATTGCGAAGGGGCTGCCCTGTTAGCAGGCTTACACATCCCGATGTTATGTGGCGTGCAGCTGCGAGACTCGCTCGTCCAAGGAAAACAACAGGCTTCCAGAAGCGAATTAGCGGGGGGAGACGTTCCAGACCACATGAGCGAAACGTTATAGCTTGTCGGTGACAGTCCCGGAGAACGCCAATGAGATAGAGTGAAAGAGGACGGATTAGCCTCTGCACCGGAGCCAGGGAAAGTCAATTAGACAACAGGGAAAAGAGGCACGAGAGATCTTTCCATGGAAATGTAAGCCCTTGGATGACGTGGAACATGATGGTGCACGTCATCATATTATCCTGTGTTTATTTGTTTGATTATCATCTATCTATCTGGCACGCCCTCCATGCCTCTTTCCCTGTGGTTCCTGTTCTCTCGCTTGGATGATCCCCTAGTGCCTCTCATTTCAGCCCTTGTGTGGATGATCCCCAGGTACCTCTCATTTCAGCCCTCGTGTGGATGATCCCCAGGTGCCTCTCGTTTCAGCCCTCGTGTGGATGATCCCCAGGTGCCTCTCATTTCAGCCCTCGTGTGGATGATCCCCAGGTACCTCTCATTTCAGCCCTTGTGTGGATGATCCCCTAGGGCCTCTCATTTCAGCCCTTGTGTGGATGATCCCCTAGGGCCTCTCATTTCAGCCCTTGTGTGGATGATCCCAGGTTTCTCTTATTTCAGCCCTTATGTGGATGATCCCCAGGTGCCTCTCATTTCAGCCCTCGTGAGGATGATCCCCTAGTGCCTTTCATTTCAGCCCTCGTGTGGATGATCCCAGGTTTCTCTCATTTCAGCCCTCATGTGGATGATCCCCAGGTGCCTCTCATTTCAGCCCTCGTGTGGATGATCCCCAGGTGCCTCCCATTTCAGCCCTCGTGTGGATGATCCCCAGGTGCCTCTCATTTCAGCCCTCGTGTGGATGATCCCCAGGTGCCTCCCATTTTAGCTGCCTGCCTGTGCTACCCCTCCGGTTACCCTGCGCCCCTGTGTTTCCCCCCTGCTTTCCCTGTCTATCTATCTAAATTTGGTGAAATTAAAATTTGAGTCCAGTTCAGATTTACACTGAAATCTGCTGAAACAACAATGGTTATTCATAGTGTGCAGAAATATATCAACCATATGTATTATATATGTATTGATTCCATATATATTTAATGCATGTCCTCGTATCAATGTGACCTGTTGTGTGGGCTAGCAACCGAAAACTTTCCAGTTCACTCTGAGCTAATATCAATGCGGTGAATATGGTCAATAAACAAAAAGAAGACAAATGACGGATACAATGTAAAAATCAGGCGCCCCCTCATTACCTCAAGACAATAAATATGATGTTCTGTTTGCCTCATACACTGCAGGAATTAACATCAGCTGGGGAGAATAATGGGTGGGATTTCCATTCCCACGACACGCTTTCCTTGCTTCGGAAACCGAAGGAGGAGAACACGGGAATCGGGGGCTTGTCGGAGGACAAAGAGCATCCGCGTTTCCAAACTTCGTCTCACATACATTACTGTGAGACACGCTCTGGCCACACATTAAATTCTCATGGTGCTCAAGCGCACGTCCCCATCCACTCCACTATAGTTAATGTCTCCGGTATGGCGGTTCAATTAAGATCTGTTCCATACAAAGCAAAATATACTAGTGTCGCATTATGTATTCAGTAGATTTTTCGAGAGATTGTCACGGTGGTTCTAGGTTAATGGTACACAACTTACTGAAGCATGTCAGCACTCGCCATTGTTGAAACGGTGGATAGCTTAATATCTCTATATTTAAATATTTGCATAAATATAATGGATATTCATACTTAATTTAAAGGTGGGAACCGAACTGAATTAAAATGAAGTATATTGAGATTCATATGTAGGCTAATGGCAACTTTCATGTGAAATATTCTCCTTTCAAAACCGCAGTTAAAAGTGTTCACATTTTGAAAAGCAGGTCACACAATAATTTTTGCTGTTGGTGAAAATTTTGCCACCAAATTTATGTTACTCTCCAAAAAAACATAAACTGGAAACTGCAAACTATTTTCGGAAATTAAAAATAAGAAAAATATCTGAAAATAGTTACACTGCTGAGGATGAAGAGAAATTATGCTTTTATGCGCTAATGAATTCAAATAGAAGTACAATTATATAATGCATAATGGTTTTTAAAACGGTGCACTGGTATTAAAGACCTGAAGTGTAGTAATGTAGCATAAAACATGCTGCCAACTGAAGTCATTAAATCTTTTTGCAAATGCCAAACAGAGTACAATCTAATTAACTGTCTGTTACATGGACAAATGCCATGATTAAGAAATGATTTCCTAAATAGAGTTAAGCATCTGACACTGATCGCCTCTCCTTCCAAAACGAAAATAAGAATCTTGCTGAACCAAGTTGTGTTCATTAATTTGTCAGTGACTTTAATTACATATGTAAAAACTTTTTAGCCGTCTTGACATATTTATCTAGGTGACCATCCATCATCCACCCATCCATCAATCATCCATCCATCCATCCATCCATCATCCATCCATCCATCCATCCATCCATCCATCCGTCCAATTTGCTTATCACTGTGAACCTGGACCCTATCCCATGCAAGCAAAGGGCATGAGCACTGAGTGGGCTACCACTTTATTGGGCTACCAGTTTATTGTAGGATAAGGTTTAGTTGTCACTCATGTCTGAAGTAGGACATACAGGCATCTGTGTTGCAAGTATTATTTAACTTAAGCCACACAGCCCTGCCGCGTCTGCCATCGCGGTTCACTCCACTGCAGGCTGAGGCCTGGAGAGAGATTCTTCACTTTGTGTGCAGTGGGTCATGTGACATATCAGGCGGTTGGTAATAGGCCAGGACAAACCGGGGGGGTAATCAATGATGTTTTGGTTCAAAGCGATCCTGCCAGATTGCTCCCGGCCTCCGTCTTCGAGCTTCAGTGGGTAAAGCTGCTCGAGCTGGAGGGTGGTCGGGATGATTTGCCTCATTTCAGTTCCTCTTGTCTTCGTTTAGTTTCGACCACTTTCCTGTTATTATTGACAGGCAGGTGATGCTTCTACCCTAAAAACCCATTTTATAATCGACACTCATTCTTGCCGGATATGCAACATGTCTTTATTTGATATAAATATTTGAAATTATGAATGCTGTAATGCTTTTTGTAACAAACAACCATGCATAATGAAAAGTACGTGAGCTGCACTATATTGATCTACCAAAAGTGTAGTATTGTCGTATTTCCACATAAAATCACACTAAATTGCTCGCCTATATTGGTTCTTATTGAACTCTTCGAACACGGGCTGTCCAGGCGTGGGGTCATTACTCTGTGTTAAAGATGCTGACGTCTGCCGATGTCGGCGAATTCAATTTGACGCTTAGAGAGGGAGATAAATTCACGTAAGCAAAGGGCGGCACCACCCCCCCCCCCACGCGCTGTGGACGGCTTTTTCACAGCTCATAACATCGCCTCCTCTTGACAGTGCGGTGCGCAGTGTTGCCCAATAAATCGGAGAGGTCCCCCTGCAGCGGGGCTGTCTCATGCCAAGGTCACGGAAGGATGAGCTCCACGACTGTCAAACAATGCTTTATGTCCCCTGGCATATCCACCCTGAAGGACTCCGGCCTGACGGGTGGCTGGGCAAAGCACGGTCACCAGAAGGGCAGGAAATCATGGTGTGACAGGTGCAGGACTGCCAACAGGTGTGGGGCGGAGTCTTTTGCGGGTGCTCAACAAGGTATATGGGTAGGTCACAGGATCAGAGCGGCCAATCGCGGGTTTGGTACAGGGAGATCGCAGGATCAATCGCTCATGGGAGTTAACCAATCAGATTGTGGAGGAGGTAGGTCCAAGCAACTAGAAGAAGCAGGACCAACTGATCAGATGTCCTGCCTCTCCTAGTGGCTTGGACCCACCTCTATAGTCTGATTGGTTATCTCTGTGAACCAATCATTCTTTGCTCTGACCTCAGCATTTTTAGATAAGTAGCACTCCCATGAGCAAGCTAATCACAGGTTCGGTAGATGACAGACAGCACTATTGCATACGGAGCCTTCAAGGGAGGGAGCTGGGTGGCCCCAAAGTTACTTTTTAAGTGGGGCCCCAGAAAGAAAATGCCATATGGGTACACAGGGTCCCAGGGTCAGTCCAGGCTTATCACATGATCAATCCAGACGGATTTATTTATTTTGCAGATGCTTTAACTCAAAGTAACGTACAAGTGAGGATCAGTGGACGAGGTCATGCAGAATCCCTGGAACAGGTGGTTTAAGGGTCAGTAACTCAAGGGTGATGTCACCTGTCTAGCCCTGGGATTGGAACTGGTGAACTTCTGATTACATGCATAGAGTCCTAACCCGCAGATTGCAACCCTCAGATTCTGACTGCAGGATCAATCCAGGTAGATGAGGTAGATAAGACTGCAGTCTTAATCTCTCAGCCCTTTGTCTCACCTCATTTCCTGTAGAAGCACGAGCTCAATGCGAGCGATAAACCTTCAGCTTGGACACCTAAAGCAGCCACCCTCCCTGTCAATGAACACCAATGATAAAACGCCTCATATCCTATAAGTCAGGGTGTAAGTAGACTGTCACTGTTGAAGCAGCTAACGCATGTCATGGCTTTCGTCTGGGTTCCGGGATGCTACTTTTGCTGATCCCCCTTCTGTCTCACCTTCATTCCTAGAAAATGACCTTGACACTCACAGCCCCCCATGCCGTTCCTTCACTCCCTCGACGCTCCCTGTTGCTCTTGCTCTTCCCATCGGGAAAGAGTCTCTGTTCATGCCAAAGACATATTTACCTTTTTCTGTAGTAACAGCGACGGGTTTCATTGTGTGACTTTCCATTCAAAATATTTACGGTTTATTACTTTTGATCCACTTAGGTTTCTAGTGCAAGTCGATGGTGACATGAATAATGTTCATACACGAGAACAGTGTCCCCCAATCCGGTCCCCAGAGGCCCACAGTCGCTCCATGTTTTTGCTCCCTCTCAGCTCCCTGCCAGACAGTCCACATTTTTGCTCCCCAAGGACCTGATTGGAAAGCATTAGCGAACCAGAGTGTTACAATCATAATCTGAGAGATCTTATGCATTTTCTCCCTGATTCATTCTCAGTGTTTTGGCCAGTGCTGGTATCGGAGCGACAGTAAATCTGCATGCCCCCAATTTCCGCCTCACAGGTAGCTCCTTTTTTCTGACCCCCCCCCCTCGCCTAGGGACAGCACCTAGGTCGCTGGGATGAGAGGAATGCTCTCACCAGCCCGACAGAACTCATCAGGTCCACACTTGCTTCTGTTCAGCGTATGTTTCAGTATGCTTGAGTCAGGCGGGTCACAATCGCTACGTCAGTCTCATGCATGCCTTTGGAATAAGGCAGGAATGTCCATCAGAGTCCAATGCCAAGTCCAGTATATTTTGCATTCCCATTGCCAATCGGTCTGCAGATTGTTTAATTATAATCACTGCTGTAATACAAATAACAACCAATATTATAATAATGGTAAATCTGAAGCTGTGATGGATCAGTGCTCATCCTGGGTTGTTCCCCGCCTTGTGCCCTGTGATGGGTTGGTGCCCCATCCTGGGTTGTTCCCTGCCTTGTGCCCT
>JAABNY020000046.1:1599539-1618846 GCA_015164015.2 Brevimyrus niger | reverse complement strand
GGGAGGGTATGCTGGCGGCGGGGGTGGGACTGGATCGGGCATGTGCCCATAGGCCCCGCTCTTCTGCGCCCCTGCGTCTGAATTCGACACGTCCATGCAGGTCTGCGTGTCTGTGACAGCCGAATCTGAGAAACCTTTTTCCAGCAGATGAAGGGGTCAGTTCACGAATGGGTCTCCCGTTCCTCACAGTGACATGAAGAAGACTTTCCTTTAACTCAGTGGCTTTCCCGATCATTGGATACAAATAATTCAGGAATTAAATATATACACTACACAAATTAAATGTCAAAGGTCAAACATTTTGCAGAATTACATAGATGCTCTGTGTCATTTAACAAGTCACCAGTAGGTGGCAGCACTAGTGCTTACAGCAAACCTGGCCTTGAGTTGTTCACTACTCTAGGGAAAACTAAGCTGAAATTCATCCCAAGTCTGAACAGTCCCCATTATTCTGCCCTCAAATGCAGGCACATGGTACATTAACTGCCCAACAATGCTAATATTTTGTTTCCTGTCGCTACTTCTCGCTGCAACAATGCAGTAACAAAGAGTAATTCAGCTTAGGTTAGATACAGCCTCCATATGCCGACAGTTTTTGCTACATTCCTTCCGAATCTGACCCACTTTGGATCAGATGGGGGGGGGGGGCAGGACCCAGCTTAGTTCCAGTCTAATGGAGTTCTGACCCTGTATGACCCAGACTGTCAATCTGTCCACATGAAGCCCGCTCTAATTATGCAGTGGCCTGATTGTCCCACGGCAGCCAGAACGTTAAACTGGCATTTTTTATGGACACCCCAAAATTAACTTGCAACGTGTCCTCTGCCCTTTTGCATGAGCAGCCCCCACAACCAGTACTAGTTGCTGATCAAGTGATTAACACACTAACAAGATGGATGCCACAAAAAATACTAGTTACACAGACGTTTGGGGAAAACAGATTGAAGTAGTAGGGCAAAAATTAAGCAGGTGGAATAATGTTTGTACCTCAGTTACATTCAGTGCATTAATGAATGTCTTCTTACATGTGTCTCCATATTTCAGCCTCAAAAACTTTAACAATAACTGATATTCTTTCGTCTTAAATCTTTGGTGCTGGAATAACATAACCTAATTTTTTATTCCATGGAAAATCAACAATCAATTTGCTGGCCACTAGAACATAAATTCTAAACACGTTACAGGTCGTATAAATAAAACGCTGTGTTGCGTTTGATCGCAACTAATCCCCCAATAACTAACAGATCATTAACACAACCACATGGTTATCCTACATTGTTAAGGGGTGACAGCGTAGTTTCATATGAAAGTTCTTCTTGTGTGGTGGGAATGCGACATACAAAAGCGGCCAAGGACTACAGGTCAAGACAACCCAGGAACTCGGAACCAAGAACCTGGTTCCTGAACTTTGGTGGGAAAGCACCTTACGACAGCAAGGACCTGGCTTACAGGCTGGATTTGGCGAGGGTTTTGTTTTCCTCCCCAAGTTTTATGCCGACAATCTTACTCATTTCAATCTTTCGCACCAAAATGGAAATTGTCGCAAAGCATTCCCCCTTCCTGTGCTTCTATTAAAGACATCATCATTGATTAATTGACATCGGCTTGACTTTCATGAAATACCTGTCCACTTTAAAAAATCTTAAGTCGCCGACCCCTTACTTTATAACAAGCTTAAAACTCAAAACCATCCAAAAATGTTTGGTTTAGTTAAAATGTGACTGAAAAATAAAGACAGAACCTTGGTAGATCCCTGACAATGACAATGACAATGAAGGTTTGTTTCACCACATCTTGGGGACCTAAACCTGTTACTTTTTAGCTTGTGGGCATGTTTTTCAAATCCCCACAATATAAAGCTCAAATTTTATAAAATCCTGTGAATTGCAATTAAAAAACTAAAATAGACAAATGTCTTGTATTTTGCTTGGTTACTTATGGTTATGATTAGGGCTGGGTAGGGGTTAAGGTGCCCATACAAATGAATGGAGGGTCCCCACAATGAAAGAAATATATGAGCTGCACGTGTGCGTGTCACTGACCATTGGGGCCACTCGTTGGCTGCCCCCCACTCCTCTTCTCGCCATTGCTGGATTGGCTGGAAGCGCAGGAATCGTAGTTGGACAGAGTGCTGGAGGGCGAGCCCGCCTCAAAGCCAGCAGGCGGGGCGGAGGAGGAGGACGGGGCGATGGGGGAGGACAGGCCCGAGTCCGACTGCTTGCTCTCCAGGTCGATGGACGGGTCCCTGGAGAGCACGCGGTGCTCCACGCTCTGTGTAGACACACGAGCGTGCACACATCCTCAGCCAGGGCCCCCAAATCGGGGGAACACCTGGCGTTTCTCATTTCACTGGCTTTTCCTAACACCGTCACACTGCAATGTGGGATTGAGGCTCACAACACTGCAGTACAGAAAGTCCCCATGATACGAACCACTTCCCTTCCAAGAGTGGGTTCACAAGTCCAAGAAAGTTAGCCTAGGCCTCCAGCTGATAGGGCTCCAGCCCTCAGCCCTCAATACCTATCAAAGGTGTTTACACAAGAAAATGCTTTTAAAAGTTAATATTTGTATTTTTGTTACTGGTTTCAGATGCATTTTAACAACCAACAACTGAGCATTCTTTTTTTCTTTGTTTTCAGTCAGTTGTTCTCAGAAAGCCTACGTTACTGTATCAAGAATATATCTCTACACCTACCTCTCCTTCCTCCCCCAACCCTCAACTGATTGAAAACAAGAGTCATAGATAGGGACTAACTGACAGGCTGCTCCGAAATATAAAATTCTGGCACAATTATTCAAACATTTCTTTATTTACTGGCCACTCATGTTCACATCTAGAGGATTGTAGAGAATCATCTCATATGTAGAGAATTTTATGCAGTTTGCAGCTATGACCGAGTCTCTTACCAAAGATCTGACTCCGAAACTCAAATGGGGTTTCAGACCCCCCCCCCCCCCCCCACAGGACAGCAATGCTGATCAGGAGTAGGGTGGTACTTTATAGAGACCTTCTGATTCTGACATGATTCTTAGTGAAGAGGCTTCTATCACTTAATGTCCAGTTCAGGTGTCACCTCAGACATCCACTCGTCAGGGACCAGCTGCTGTCACAAATAATCCATAAATCTGCGTTTACATGTTGTATGTTATTATATCACACATCATTCAGCACAGTACCATGCAAGACACTGTACACGTCCACACCTCCCCCTCTCAGAATCGGCTGGGCGCGGGTTCGAGGTGGCGACTCTCCAAAGCACAATCCTGAGAGCCCACTTCCATACGATAACCAGAGTAGAGCCACCCCCCAGATCACTGCTGCTCTTTAGAAACCCGCCTCAATTCCATCTGGATGGTTAGCCTGAGCCACCTTCACCAGCCTGGCTGCCCATCGGCTGGAGATGGGGGGTGGGGGTGGAATGGACGTATTTTAGAGGCTCAGTCAAGTTTAGGATGTCATTTTGGAGGATCTTCCACTCAGCTACAGCTGAGGATTACAAAGGCAAGTCTTTAAAGCTAAGGAGATGTTTAAATAGTGCAATCATAAAAATCCATTGTGTTGATTAGATATCAATTACTATTTAGCACTTAACAGCTCACATTTAGCAGAGGAAAATATTTTCTTTTATTTCAGTGGGTTATGGATCCTGTCACTTAAAAAGCGCTATATAAATAAAAATGACTTAAAAGCTTAAGATTGGCTTTAATGAGATCCCTACTGGGATATGTTTAAACAATGTGTTTAACATTAATAATTTATGGGAAAATGACTTAGATGCATAAATGAGTGAAAGGTTTGAATAACAGCTCAGTGCAGGCAAAACAAACACACAAGTGACTTGTTTGGAGGGGCCAGTTTTCAGTGCTGAACAAAGTACAGCCATTTACCCCAGATCTATCTGATGAAGACCAGCATCCTCATGCAAACTGTACAGGTTGTAAATGAGTTGTCCCTAATCAAAACCACACTTCTTTTCTATGCAAAGTCTGAGTTTCAGCAAAGCAGTAAAAAAAAGTCATAATCTTCCAGCATCCACTATGTGTCTCTTCAAGTTCTCTCCTCATGACACAATTTACTCCTCGAAGTCCAATTAATCTAATTAAATCTAAGCAGTCTTCATCAATACAATGTGAATGCCATTTCCATTTACCCTGAATGCACAGTCATTCTACTGAGTATTCTTTGAAAATTATTCATAAAGTCTCAAAAAGCCCTGACCTCAAAATGCCAACTACAACAGCAGAGAATCACCCTAGCATGACTGCAATACAACCACAAATTACTTCTTACTATCACCACAGTACATCCACAAAGTACTTTTTGGTATTACTATACTACAACCAAAAATTATTGCTGAGTATTACAACTGTATAACCACAAAGTATTGTTGAGTATTACTGTATTACACAGTAAAACCCTAAGTATTTCCAAGGATTACCATAATCAAACACAAAGAACAACTGAGCACCACCCAAATAAAACCACAAAGTAGTGCTTAGTATAACTATAATATATCCACAAAATATTTCTGAGTATTATTACTATACAACCACATAATATGATAAGTATTACCACTTTCCAACTACAAATTATTGCTTAGTATTACTACAATGCAACCACAAAGTATTCTTGTGTGTTACTAGCAGACAATCACAAAACACAGCTGAGTATCATCACAGTACTGATACAAAGTATAGTTGAGTATGGCCACATCATGTGCCATCAATGCATATAACTACAGAATCAGCACAAAGCTGGGTAAAGCATTACACAAGCAGCCCAAACACCACGGCCCTGATTCTGCTGAACTGTGGAGCTTTAGCACAGTGACTCAGGCAAAGACCAGGAAAAGAGGGCAGACAGGGACAGGCAGCAGGGGGGCAGACAGCGGCAGCAGTGCATGCAGTAACCTCCCTTACCATGTTCTCCACAGTGCGCAGGTATCTGGCGCACTCACTGTGCCCATTGTACTCGGCCAGGTCCGCCGCTGAGAAGCCGTCGCGGTCTCGCGTTCCCAGATGCACTCCGTTCACCACCAGAATCTGACAGCACTAGCAGCAACAGATAAAGCAGAACTGAAGGCCATCTTTGAAAAAGCTGCATGCGTTTTTCAGCTGGTAGCTAGAGGTCTATTTATCTGGATTTCACCACCTTATTGTAAGAAGAAAATACTGAGTATCAATATTCTTTCTGCACAGTTAAAATCCAAAGCAGTCTGAGTAGGCCGTGGTTCTGAGCATGAAAACTGTGGCTTGCTGCTAACTATCACATGACTTAAATTAACTGACATATAGTTAAGAACATCATTGTGTTAAACATCATTCATGAAAGCAGAGAAACCTCTGTTATGGTGAAAAGATGAGGAAATGTGAAATATGGGAATCGGTCTGTTTTCTGAAGAATAAATATTCATTCCATTTATTCAATCATTTATGAAGTTTAAAAAGAGGATTATATTTCACAACAATGGGGTTAATTTAGATTAATCAAGCCATCAGCTACTCAGACCTCTACCTCCGAAATCGATAACGGACATTATAACACTACGGCCTCAGAATTAGTTTTAGATTAGATGTAATAATTAAGTAATTAAATGTAATTGAAATTAATAAATCATTTCCAGGGGTGCCCAGTGGGGGGGGGGTCCCAGAGAGGCTTCCAGGGTGGCAGATCCCACCTCCAGCTGGCCGTTCTCCGCCGCGTCGTGCAGTGGGGTCCCGCCCCAGCCGTCGCTGACCATCTGGCCACCGTGCAGAAGCAGCCAGCTGAGCACCTTGGCGTGGCCGCGACTGGCCGCAAAGTGCATCGGCGTGGCGCCGTCGTTGTCGCGCTCCGACAGGCTGGCCGGCGTGAAGCTCACCTGTGTCCGAGAAAGAACGGGGCAGGACTGCTCTGGACAGGGTGCTGGGAGGACTGGTGGGGGACTGGGACACACTAACCCAGTATCCATCTACTCTTCGCACCATTAACTTAGAGGTGTGTTGCATTTAGCTAAAGTGACTGCCTCAGTTAGAACTATATGTAACTTTATATATTAGTTTGTTTTATATATTAATAGAATGTGGCACGCATATGTGTGTGTGTGTATTATGTATATATTAAATTGAGGGGACCCCAAAAAGATCTGTGAATGCAATCAAAACATTCTCGTATTTAGTTTGGTTACTAATGGCTACGGTTAGAGCTGGGTGGGGGTTAAGCTCGTCATATTGGTATTAAGGTTTTCCCCATAGAAATTAAGGATGGTCCCTACAAAGATATGGATACAAATGTGTGTGTGTGTGTGTATGTGTGTGAGTGTATAGCCACATTTCATGAAGTATTTCAGGTTAAGTGCAATGTCCATATACAAGATATGGGCCTTTCTGGAATTCACAGCAACATGCTTTGTGTCACGTACATTCACACACCTCCCCCCTCCTGGCCTACATACCAGCCAGACGATGACGGTGATGTGGCCCATCTGGGCCGCCGCGTGGAGGGGTGACATGCCATCGTGGGATCTGATCCGTGGCTCTGCCCCACAGTCCTTGACGAGGTACTGCACGACCTCAAGGTGACCTTCCTGGCAGGCCAGGTAGAGGGGTGTGGCCCCATTCTTTGTCTGGGCGTTGACCACGCTGAGAAAAAAAATCTGTTCTTTTTACAGAAGTTCTCCATGTTTCATTCATAAGTTCCATTCACAAAATTCTCTCACAAACACGCAAAACATATGACAAACTAAAGTTGAAACGTATATTGCGAAACACAAATTTGCAATTTGATGACATTCTGTGCATTTACTATGTGTTTAAATATATACTAAGAAAATAGCTGCATTTTCCCAGTACTTAAAATAGCTGATATAAGCTTTTTATATAAACGAGTCAGATATGAGTCACGATGCTGTCAAAGGGGTAACTCACAAATAAAAGGATCTGTTTCAGAAAATTGCTCTGGAAACTTCACTATTCTAACAGGTTTCCCAAGCATTTCTCACTGGCATTAGGTGTGTAAAGCTTGTTATAAAGCTGTTCCTTAATAACCTGAGCAGATCTCACGATATGCTGCCCTGGATCCCCTCCCACCGTTACAGCGGAGAGTCAGGGGGCAGACCCACCCCCTCCTTAATCCCGTCTACCACTAACGCGATAATGAGGCTCCATTCTTGTGTCAGATGCCCATGATCAGTCAGGAAGCTTCCCCCCATATATGCCTGTATGTGTTCATTTCAGGGAGGACTTTTGTGTAAGAATGAGGGATGAGTACATCTTTTGTCCTGACAGAGGGGGGCGGCGATCACACAAAAAACAAGCAGGCGTTAAAAATTTATGAGCCGGGTTTCCATCAACAGGATGCCTTAATGATTTATGAGTGTAACGGAAAAGAGCTGAACAAGGTGAGCAGGATACAAAACACACACACACCACACACACACCTGCTCACACCATCATATACTACATGGGTCAACTTCTGTGCATAACACAGGTATGATTCTGTGTGTGTGTGTGTGGCCTCAGGTATGTAGACTTATGCAGAGCCCCCCCCCCCTCACACACACATACACTTGTGTGAACAGGAGCCAAAACACAACAGATAGACATACTTCCTGCTGCCAACAGGCTCTGTTTTCACGTCCGTAGTACCTACAGACTCCTGAATTTCTCCCAAACATCTTGAAAATGCAATTACACAAAACACAAACACACATACAGTGCACACACATCTACAGGTGATCACCTTCTATTTGTGCTCTGTCAGAGTGTTTCTTTATCAATTGTTTGCATGAGAAATACAGAGTTATTAATGGCCTTTTCTTTTCCTAATCATTGACTCATTTAGCAAGTCGGCCAGAGCGAGCACTTGTTGAACAAAGGCTGATTAAGATCTCAATGGCCTTTCCGGTTTAAATAATTAAAACGTTAAATCAAAAGGTTTAGCTCCAGGGCAACATAAGCAAAGTGAGTCAGAGTGGAGGAATGTTGACAAAAAAAGAGGTTAACAGCCCAACACAGGATAGGCCCCAGAAGCCTGAACAGTAGAGTCCAGCTTCAAGCAATCCGGAAACTTCTACTCCGATCGAAGTGTAGGCCGTCTGAGGAAGAGGTACATGTGTGGTTGGGTCACGCCGGTAAGTACTTTAAAAGCCCCTGAGCTAGTTCAGGGTCACCCGGAAATGGTCCTGTGAGGACTGGAAGGTTCCAGAAAGCTCAGGTGTAATGAGGGGTATTATCAGTGCAGGATGGCGCAGACCAGTGAAAGAAGAATTAAGAAGCACGCCAGGTGCCTGCTGCTGGTGGTCACTCCCACTCCCAGTGTTCCCAGCTATGGCTGCCGAGTATTACTCTGTCCCAGGTAGTGATTAAGCCCTGGGGACCTTTTAGGACAGCAAGCTGGTTGTGTAACATATCACGTGTAACTGAGCATCTTAAGCTAACATTGGCACTAGTAAGTTCTTATGCCCTTTGTCACATTAGCACTTTTGGTCAGTAAAAGCTTATCTGTCTACTGGACGACTGGCTTCAGAAAGAAGTGGCATTACGCTAAACACAGCGAGCCCTCCCCAATGCAATGCTGAGTGTTACTGTATTACTGTGTGTCTCATTATGTGAGCTATTGTGTGTATTACTATGCCTAAATTTCCTTTAATGCTGCACCTTTTGATTAATAATTCCTTTTTTATTAATAAAGTATTATCTATCTACCTACCTACCTACCTACCTAGCTACCTAGCTACCTAGCTACTCCATGAACTGGTTTACCCTTCTGTCTCCTCTACACCACTTTCTTGAGGTGGCCTCCTGGGGCGCTTCTCCATCTATGCTGGAGGAGGTCCCGCATACACGCTGAGCCCCCACTGGCCACTTTCCCTTCATCCTCCAGACTAACTCTTCCCGAAGCATCTCCATTGTCTCTAGGTCGGGTGGCTTGCTCGTGTGATGCGACACTATCACTCTCCCTTGTAGGTGGCTTTGTGTGTCCAAACTTTTGACTGGCACTGCGCGCGTGTTTGTCTGCGTACACAGGTCCACAGGAGCAGTGAAGGAAACGTGACACTGATGGGGGAAATAAAACAAAGAAAACCGGGCTGTGCTCTCTCAGCCTCCCGTAACGCTGAACACTGAAGTTGGACAAGAGTGCGGCGGGAGCATGCCCCCCCCCCCTCCCAAAGATATATTTCAGTACTGTTGCTCCTGGGCTCTTCCACCATTATCTTCGCCGACCCAGCATCTAACCTGAACAACGCTGACACCGTCCAGCACCGTGTCCTTGTTCCATGGGATCTGTTTTCAGTCATTACTTTATGGCCAGTCAACCATTGTGCGTTGCCATAGAAACAGCCGCAAACAATGGCAGGAAATGAATGGCCTTTCGGTATCCGGTGGCGCGTGACCCCCACCTCCCACCATGCTCCTCCTCTCCATCGCCCCCCCCCACTGGGCCAGCCACTGCTTTCGGTTCTCTCCTCTACTGGAACCTTTTTATTCTGGTTCACCAACTCCATCTGGGGAAAAGACTATAAAATCAACTTGGCCAGGACTAATAAAAACGCACCATGCTAAGTAAAACTTGACGGGTCGATCGACCCTCATTGGGACGCTGTCAGAGGTCGCACGTAACAAATCGACTCCCTTCAGCATTGGGGTAAATTTGACCCCCAATAACACCTTTCGTGAATTCTCATTTCTCCTGTAAGGTTAAGAGAGGGCATTTACAGGGTTGTGGAGTCTGAAGACGTCAACGAAAATGTCAAACAGTCAGCCAACCATGTCCTCAACGCAACGAGTCAAGTAGAGAGACCCAACTGTATGGGAATTCTGCCTCAGAAGGGAGGCGCTGAAGCCAAAACTCCACCCCATATCCATCAAAGGTCAAAGGTCAGCAAATCCCTTGGGCCCTAACCTCACATGAGGGGTCACTCAACCAATGGGACCATTTCCCCAGGCCTGTTATTTTGCCGATGATCTCTAGTAGCCCACGCATGGATCACGCGCTCGCCGTCATTAAGGGGAGATAATGCCGTCCTCTGCACCTTTGCTCAGAGCAGAGTAGACGGGGTGACGGAAAGGGCGAGAATAAAGGGCAGCGATCCCACGTCTCTCAACGGCGGTCGGCACCGTAATTGCACACTGGCCATTATTCTTTGCAGTCCTGCCTCTGCATTAGCGGGAAACGTGGTCAGGACATTAATGTGACTCGACTCATCTGTTTAAGTGATTCATTAAATTGAGGACTGACTGGAATGCTGGACTGGATGGAGAACCACTGGTCTGTTGGCTTGAATCCCAGCCATAAAAAAAGATATAATTCTTCTCCCTAATTATGTCGAGGTTGCTAGGCTAAGGTTTGCGTTTAAGTTTATAAATGGTGCTAAATTTTTTTTCTCTTTTAAAAATCCTGTTAACTTCAGTCTAGTTTCAGGAAATGGGCCTGTTACCGTGGTTACGGGGTAACGGCAGATGCCGATTCTGAAGAGCAATCGGGGCCGTTTTGTCGGCCACCGGCTGCTGAGGATGTTCCAGCTGGGTGGGCTCGCCTTCAGTCAGCCGGGGGGGGGACATTCAGCCTTTCAGGAAACAGCGAGAGAAGCCCCCCCCCTTCCCCCAAAAGCGACTTGCTGCTCGTCTGCAGTCTGAAAGCTTCCAGGGCAGGTGAGTGGATGATCTTGCTTAAACCACAGCATGAAAGGATCAGGGATTCACACATCTCCACATACCTCCACACATCTCCACATACCTCCACACATCTCCACACATCTCCACACATCTCCACACATCTCCGCATACCTCCACACATCTCCACATACCTCCACACATCTCCACACATCTCCACACATCTCCACATACCTCCACACATCTCCACATACCTCCACACATCTCCACATACCTCCACACATCTCCGCATACCTCCACACATCTCCACATACCTCCACATACCTCCACATACCTCCAATTATCTCCACACATCTCTACATACTTCCAATTATCTCCACACATCTACACATATCTCTACATATATCCACAGCACTGTCTTCATATTCATCCCCATTTGCAGAAGTGTCAGAATTTGAGTCACTATTAGGGTTTTGTATATTCAACTGTACCAAATGAGGAACACGGAAAACATTTAATAAAACACGTTTAATCATCAGCTTAAAGGGAAAAAATGTAACTGCAGAACCACAGAGTACATAAGAATAGCTTTTTAATCTTCCAAAAACCACACCTTTGTGCCTAGGATGATGATTAAAATCACATCCTGTTACCTAAATAGCCCCCAATATAGTGCATCCTGGGTAGAGTGAATTGTGAGTAGCAAGTCCTACTCAGTATATAGTGCACTGTAAAATACCCACAATGCACTACAGATTGTAGTGTGCAGGAAATGCTATGATGTTCCCTGTATATCAAGTATAGCAATACAAAGGCGACAAAACAGCTCAACCTGATGACGAAATACGGCGTCTGTTATACAAATTAAAGCATCTTGATTGAATTGAACGTCTTTTAATATTTTTTAAAACACCTAACAACAATAATGATAATGATAATAGCAATTTCTGCCAAAACTGAAGTTCACATTTCAATTTTAGGTAAATATTTTCCATCCATCTATCCATACATCCATTCAACCATCTATTAATGCATCCATTGTAACCGCTTACCCTGGTTAGGGTCGCAGGGGGTCCAGAACCATGGGTGCAAGGCAGGGAACAACCCAGGATGGGGCACCAACCTATCAAAGATAACAATTTTACCTTATACTTTTAAATAAATTACAGACTTGCACATGCATAATCACTTTATCTGCATTATTCTGATTATAATGTTGCTGTATTTTATTAATTTCAAATGTTAGCCGTCAAATGTTGCTAGGATACCGACAGAGAGCATCTTGGAATGTCGTATCCGAAGCTTGTTTCACCAACTGATTCCCAAAATAGGGAACGACGCGAATTTCCCTTCTGCGATTGCGGAGTGAGAGAACGAGTGAATGAGCAGCAGACGGCAGAGGTTTGTTTTTAAGGAGCATGCTGACCTTTGACCCCCATCTTACCGCAACCTGGGACGGCTCCTTCTGCCAGGAAGCAGCGAACGGAAGATGGATGGCGATGGAACAGCCTGGGATAAAGGAAGAAACTCCAGTAAATAAGAAAAATGGTCCTCACACATGTCATATAAACGGATGACCCCACGCAGCGGGGGACAAGTCAGGCAGGCGGCTGAGTCAGGTTGTAATATGGCCATTTATTGGGTTTCTCTGGTGTGGTACCATGTACCCCCCCCCCGCCCCCAGGCTCTCACTGCCGCGTACACTGGCTGTACCACAGAAGCTGCCAACACTGTAAAACACTCAAACTGCCTCATTAAAGGCGCAGGGTGGGAGACCCTGGACTGGGTGGGGGCCCAGGTTTGGGGAGCAGGACCGGCGCACCGTGCTGCCGCTCCACGCTCGCCAACCCCCCCTTGCCAACCCCCCCTCGCCAACCCCCCCTCGCTGTGACGTACAGTTCTGCCCCCCATCTGGTTTCTATGTAACGTGCAATTCTGCCTAAAGGGACACCGAAAGGACAAAAGCGGGATTTATCCCAGAATGTGCAGTAAATGTACAGCTTCCCCTGTGCCTCTGGAGTCGTACCCAGTGCCTCCGGGGTCGTACCCAGTGCCTCTGGAGTCGTACCCTGTGCCTTTGGAGTCGTACCCAGTGCCTCTGGAGTCGTACCCAGTGCCTCTGCAGTCGTACCCTGTGCCTCTGGAGTCGTACCCTGTGCCTTTGGCCTTGTACTCTGCCTCCAGGGTCGTACCCTGTGCCTCTGGGCTCGTACCCAGTGCCTCTGGCCTCGTACCCTGCGCTCTGGCCTCATACCCTGCGCCTCCAGGCTCCCCCATCCGGAGAATCCATTCAGATACCTGGATGGCTGGATACAAACACGATTCACTTACTGTGTCGTTTTCTGAACATTCCTGACCGAATCATTTCCTTTTCTCTTCCGGAGGCATTGTATTCTGTATTGTATTCTGTATTGTATTTCTCTGCGATTCCACTTTCCTCAGTGGGATTGTTTTCAATTCATCGCAATCTATTGTGGAAACGTTTAATCATGAAGCGCTCAGGATCCGGAGACAGTAAAATGCCGCTTTTCGTTGCTGGGCGTGAAAACAACGGAACAAAAAGATGAACAGGTCTGATGAGGGAGGCTGGGCTTCCCGCTTCGACGTGCTTCCCGTAGATGGAGCAGATCCCAGCTAATCACGCGGCATCACGCTGAACGGCTCATGAACTGCGTAACATGCAAAATAAGCCTGGCGGCGGCGCATCTGATTAGACTTATGATTGTGAGACAAAAATAACAATCCGCTAATTGGATTAGAGTCAAGGAACCATAATGAGCAAAGCTACAAGCTCGCTAAGCCGCGTTTGAGTTCATAGCTTGTGTGTCGCAGCTTGGCTGCTGATCGCTAAGGCTGCTGCGCTTGGGTGAGTAGAGAGGCGAGAGCTTCAGGGGAAGGAGGAGAGACGTCGAGCCGCCCTCGGTCCGTCCGCCGTCGAAGTCTCCTTTAATGTGGGTGGCAGCGTCTCGGCCAGGAAGTTAACGATGCTGACCCTGCCGTCCGAGCAAGATGAGGCCCGCAGAACAGCAAGCGGGAAACCTGCCTTCCACACTTTGTCCGGAATGGGAGACGGGTCTCTCCAGGTTAAGCGGAGTGCCCTTCAGTGGAAAGAAAGAATGAATCAGAGGGACGTGTGGAACAAGGGTTTGTGTGTGTGTGTGTGTGTGTGTGTGTGTGTGTGTGTGCGTGTGTGTGGGGAGAGAGAGAGAGAGAGAAAGGGTGAGAGAGATTATTTTTAGATGGATGCATGCCTGTATTTGTGGACGGGAAGCCAGATTAATGGTCAGGCCTCATTTGTTTTTTCAAAGTTATTAAAAAGACATTTTTTTTCTCTCTGTTCCTCACTGCCAAATTTTTCTTGACTAGAACCCAGTGTTTGATTGCACGGCCGCACCTAGTCTTACACAGACCACACGTTTCCACAGATTTTCGTTTTTTCCAGAAAACAATTCTTGGTTGTTTTCCTCCCTGGCGTCACAGAGCTAGCCTGTAATCATAATACATCCAGAGCCAGAGACAGATGTTTACTTTGTTTTTAATTTTATCGAAAATATCAGCGCAACCGTGATTGTCCCCATTCCTCAGCCAGCAGTGGCCTTCTCAGTGGACCTTGAGCTCTGCACATTATCTAGAAGACTTGAACCAATCATTTGTCAGGTGTTGTCATTTTTATTGGTCGGAATTTCTGGGGGGTAGAGTTTTGACCCATTCAATTGGCCATGGATGGGGCCAAATTGCAAGTGAACTGATGGAAAGTTTGCAGAAGATTACGGGGAAAAACAGCACAAAAGCACATGCTGAGGAGACATATTGAGGCCACCGCCGTCACTGGAGACCGAGGTGCGTTTGTTAAACGTACTTTGATGCAAACTGAGGTTTGTCTCGCTCACGTATCGATCAGGATAATAAAGTCGGCTGTGGATGGGTTTCGAGGTTTGGGCCGTGCTCACGAGGTTTGGGCCGTGCTCACGAGGCTTGGGCCGTGCTTACGAGGTTTGGGCCGTGCTCACGAGGTTTGGGCCGTGCTCACGAGGTTTGGGCCGTGCTCACGAGGAGTGGGCCGTGCTCACGATGCCATCGGTGGCCAGGCCTATAGAGGTGCGCTGAGGAGACCTGGCCGTACTGCGGGAAAGATCGAGTGGCGCTCAAAGACAAGCTAAAGGCTGATCCTAAGATATCAAGAAGAGTGATGAATATTTCACACACGTTCCTCCATTGTTGCTGGGGGCCTGATGAAAGGACTCTGAAGGTACCAGAGCAAAGAGCTAAATGATAAAATAATGGCCGGCCAACTCAAAACGTTACAAATGTGAGAACTTCCAGTAACTATGGAAAAATATGGAACCAATTAAAAGAACAAATCTGTGATTAAATGCAGGAGTATTAACATCATCACTGGCCCCTGGGCTGTGTCTCTTGTCACAGAAACTCCCTACTAGGGGAGGGGGGGGGGGCTGAAGTCTGGAGACTTAATTTATCAAAACAATATGGGAGACGTCACGTCCTGTATTGCAGATTGTTGGAGATTTTAGACCCTATGAAAGCACATCATGTTTGCCCCCCCAATCCATTTATGCTCCTGTTTCTTTAGGGCCCCTGTCACTCAGGTAGAAATTGTCCTAACTTCCACATCCTTTATGGCAAACCTGCTTCATTGGTTCAAAATGTCACACGGCATTTTATTTTTCAATTCAGTCTGATTCCATATAATACACAAGAAGTGGTGACTCCAAGTTAAAAATGACATTAACCAGCATTGGGTGAAGCCCATTTGCATGTGGATGCCCCTGGGCTTTAGCCTGGGTAAACCCATCCAGTGAAACACCTCCTGCCTGGCTTAACCTGAATGAGTGAGCAGATTCACCCAGAACGATCGGCCAGGATCTGGGGCTCGGAATTTCCGCGGTATCACGATCAGGGCCGAATCCATCGCGATCCGGCAGCTGTAAAGGCTGAAGGAAGAGAACGTGTCTGTGAGTGACACTGTGAGTGACACTGTGAGTGACAGTCCGCAGCTGCGGGAGTCCTGTGATTTCACCCGGGACTCACAGGTATCGGATATCAAGTGGCAGAGATGGCGGGAATACGGCTGACATCACAGCGCACTGTGCTGCCGCTCTCTCTCTTCCCCCCCTTCCTGTCTGTCCGGACTCTCTTCGGATCACTGTGCCGGGGGGGGGCTGCCTTTCCCTCAACAAGGTGCTGCGAAAATAATTCATCTGCTCACAATTCCCGAGCGCTGTAACACAGGAAGTGATGTAACATCTTGAGTCTTACACTGTCAAGAGAGCCCCCCCCCTAAACCCATAAAATTAGGGGGGGGGGGGTCAGGGAGGGGGTAAATTGAATTTTTATGATCGCCATGAAATATTACCTTAGAAACCCTTTTTAAAGAGAAACACAGTAGCGCGTGTACTTTTAAGATTTATAGCTTTAAAAACCAATTTACGCATCTTTTAAAACTAGCATTAAAGTTGAAAAACAGTTAAACAGGGTCCTATTCCATGAAAAATAAAAACGTTTTAAAAATCCATATATCTATAATATGCGCATGTACGTCTTTTTCTTCACACGGTCATTTCTTTGGTAAAATGCGGCTGCTCTCCTCATGTCTAGTAAAATAAACACTATCAGACTTTTCTTGCACTGATGTGTACAGGCTGCTGCCATCTCTCTCATTTCCCTGTTCATTTCTCTTTTACAAGTTTCTGAATCCGAGCCGAGAAAATTATCAGCGACTTTACGTGCAGCATGACTTTCCAGTAACGTGACGGGACGCCAATGGAGGACAGGGAGACTTGGCCACGACTGTGGGGCTTTTATGCTGAAGGTTTCCCTCTTTTCGGGGGCAGACGGCAACTTTGGCTGGGGCCCACATGATATAAATGGAAACCCGAAAAACTTGACAGCTGCGTTGCCTCATGGGCGGGGTGGGGGGCTGGGGGGGTATCTGACATACTCAGAATAATCACAGAATGAAACAAAGATGTGGCTCTGGATCAGCAGAGCACAGAGGAGGAGAAAACAAACCACAGACGTATAGAAATGTGACACAAATCCCAGAATCCCCCATCACAGACACGAGCGCCCCCTTCCCAGAAACCCTTGGTGAAGGCGATGTAGCGCATGATCAGTCCCTAAATTGCCAGTGTTTATAAGTGATACAATTGTGGCTGACAGGGAACATTAGTTCAGTGCTGGTCGACCCAATAGGCCGCATATGTTAAACCCATAGTCCGTGAGCCACACCCAGCCACAGCACAGTCACTTTCCCTTTGTCACAGACAGGGGGCGCCATCTTCTGTGAGGGCACTGTCTTCTGTGAGGGTGCGTCTTCTGTGAGGGTGCTGTCTTCTGTGAGGGTGCTGTCTTAGCAAGTCACTTTCCCTTTGTCTCAGACAGGGGGCGCCATCTTCTGTGAGGGCACTGTCTTCTGTGAGGGTGCTGTCTTCTGTGAGGGCACTGTCTTCTGTGAGGGTGCTGTCTTCTGTGAGGGTGCTGTCTTAGCAAGTCACTTTCCCTTTGTCTCAGACAGGAGGCGCCATCAATGACATTTGCGTCGTGGGGACTTCATGAAAACCATCAAGTCAAACCAAAGCATGTGTGTGTCCAGTGTCAACCGGCCTCGTAAAGAAGCACAACATTCACATCTTACATATTTAGCAAATACTTTGGTCCAAAAGGAACCTACAAGTGAGGCAAATAGCACATTTGCTCTCAAGGATACAAGTAGGCATAAGTGTGTCACTTGCATTATCTGCATGTCCACCGTGACAAATTGGGCGACAGTGACTGAATGAGTGAATGCACGAATGCCCCCTCCCCCCCCCGCCCACGTTTCCATCAGCGGCACAGAAGACGAGCCCCCACCCCGGGATCAATCAGCAGCCGCAGGCCTTGTTGCTGCTGGGGGGTGACGTGACAATCAATCTGCCATGCTCTGAAATCCGAGGAATCTTTACCCGGGGTGCAGAAGCATGGAGGAAGTCTACAACTTTTCCGACTTTAATTACAGCACGCCGCTGAAAATAGCAGGAAGTTAAACATCAAATCCATTCCCCTTATCGTACCGTTAAAGCATACATAATCACATTCTCAACGCATCTGGATGGCAGACAATTTCAAATCAATTGCTTTGGCACAATTCCCTTAAGTACAGGAATGTTCAAGAAATACTTCTAGTATGTGTTTGAACTTTCCACATGTGGTAAAAACGTCACCTTGGTCATTTATTGTCATTTTCATTCTGATTATTCTGCTGGTACCATAAAAGTACTAAAACTTTAGGAGCAGAAGACCCATCGAGTGCTTTTAGTTTCACGAGCAGGAGATCCAGAGCCACTCAACGAGGTTTTACGGGGTTAAGGGTCCTGGGGTCCTGGGGTCCTGGGGGCAGAATCAGCTGGTGAGTACATAAGAACACGAGGTTTTTACAAATGAGAGGAGGCCACTCGGCCCATCGAGCTCGTACCTTCATTCACTCCACCGCCAGAGAAAGACACAGCTCTACGTTTCCCTCTGTCTTTGAAAGACACAGCTCTACGTTTCCCTCTCTCTTTGAAAGACACAGCTCTACGTTTCCCTCTCTCTTTGAAAGACACAGCTCTACGTTTCCCTCTCTCTTCCCAAAGAAAAAAAACCTCCACTGCAGCTCTTCCCAGAAACTGACAATCCTTTCTGGAAACCTTACAGCTTTTCCCATATGTTGGTGTCACAATGGATTTCATTCTTCCGCGCTGCTTTCTGCTCCTGTAAGCAAATACTCTCCCTGCTCCTTCCTCACACACCTGTGTTGGACTTCCTACTTGTATAGCTGAAGTTTACTGTAGTTAGGGCTCACATCCTTACATGAACATTGACTTATGGGGAGCATGGACTGCGCAAAGTGTCTATATAACGATTACAGTTAAGTGGAAATCACACTTCAATACACTAGATGGGAATTTACTTTGCAAGACGTGGCTTTGAATGGTTCCAACTCATCCGGGATCAAAAAGACTGTCGCAGAGCAGTTTCACATTGGGACAGTTTAGCAAAGGATTAACCATCTAAGAAATAGGCTTCAGGCTCACATGATCAGAAAAATAGCAAGAACAGGCATAGAGGATGAACCTTTCCTTTGATGTAATTTCCCTTGTGGATTATTTTATTGCTCCTTCGAGCAGCATTGGCGTTAGTCTAAGACTCTCTCTTTAATTCAAGGATTGAGGAAGGTCATCACTTTCTTATCAGAGACCTCATCTGGTTTCATTCCACTGCTGGCCAATTGCTCTGGACAAAGACGGCACAGTGTGTCAAGCATTAATTATTCTTCTAACAGATAAATGTGAGCCAGAGTCTGCATCCTTGGTGGAGACCCGCTAGACCCACGCCCTTATCTCCCCTAACTTGATCATTTCCTTTCCTGCAGCTCCATCCCATTCCAAAGGCAAACGCAAGGAGGCGGTTTGAGGAACACGGAAGGTATCGAACAGGTGTTAGGATTGAATACGCGGTCGTGTAATTAGGATGAAGACAGGAACAGGATTTGATACAGATAAGGAATTGCTGTGATGCGAGTTGGTTGCTGTTACTTTTGGCTTCAGATCAACGCACCAGCAATAGCTGCATCCAGTGCGGGGCTGCATCCAGTGCGAGGCTGCATCCAGTGCGGGGCTGCATCCAGTGCGAGGCTGCATCCAGTGCGGGGCTGCATCCAGTGCGAGGCTGCATCC
>JAABNY020000046.1:1517056-1536026 GCA_015164015.2 Brevimyrus niger | reverse complement strand
TGATGGGGTAAGCAGTGTTTACGGTGTGTAAGTGATGGCGTAAGCAGTGTTTACGGTGTGTAAGTGATGGGGTAAGCGCAGTGTTTGCAGTGTGTAAGTGATGGCGTAAGCAGTGTTTACAGTGTGTAAGTGGTGGGGTAAGCAGTGTTTACAGTGTGTAAGTGATGGGGTAAGTAGTGTTTACGGGGTGTAAGTGATGGCGTAAGCAGTGTTTACAGTGTGTAAGTGATGGCGTAAGCAGTGTTTACAGTGTGTAAGTGGTGGGGTAAGCAGTGTTTACGGTGTGTAAGTGGTGGGGTAAGCAGTGTTTACGGTGTGTGAGTGATGGCGTAAGCAGTGTTTACGGTGTGTGAGTGGTGGGGTAAGCAGTGTTTACGGTGTGTGAGTGGTGGGGTAAGCAGTGTTTACGGTGTGTAAGTGGTGGGGTAAGCAGTGTTTACAGTGTGTAAGTGATGGGGTAAGCAGTGTTTACAGTGTGTAAGTGGTGGGGTAAGCAGTGTTTACAGTGTGTGAGTGATGGCGTAAGCAGTCCCCTCCGTCATTCCCTTTGCCGTTCTGTATGTTTGTGGTGAAGCCTGATGAAACTATTCAGCTGACCTACAGTCTCTCAGCTGGAAGGATCAGGGGAGCTGGAACTGACGCAGAAATCCGAGGAATGGCCGTGATTCGTAAACGGGCACCCATGAGCCTCCTATCTGGAGCTTGATTTCTATGAATCCACATGTGTTTTGAATGCTGGGTCTCAAAGTCCAACTAGTCACCATTCAGGGTGAGAAATGTTTTCCCCACTGCACATGACGGCAGATTTGTGTGTGACTCAGAACAGCTACAAATCTTCCTCATGCAGTAAAAAGAGAAGCTATTTCAAGGCACGTAAGGTCAGGTAAATTACCCACTCAGTTCTCTGAATGGTTAACAGTCACCACATGCAAAAATGACTTCCTATGCTATGACAAGCCAGTTATTGTTGAGGTATATAAAAAAAATGAAACGGGAAAAACTCCACAGCTCCAGGAAGAGTGACTGATGCATTTGTGTCACATTAAATCCCTCCTACAGGCCACAATGTGTCGCCATCTTATACTAAATATGGAAAAAAACAAACAATGGAAATGTTCAAATGGCACTCTTTGTTAAAGTTTCAGCTTAGTGTGGGAAGCGTTTCCAAGATTCTGATGCTGCAGTAACAAACACCAGCGTCGTAGAGCAGCGTCTTCAATAATTATTTTATTTCCAACCGCCTTTTTCTTCATGCCGTAATACTCAAAGTGCCCCGACACGCTGGGGATGGAATTCCCCATTGAATTTCCCCTTCTGGCTTGGAGAATACCAGCCTGACGCAGAGAGACCACGTCCAACGCGTCTCCACAAACAACTGGCTTCCAATCCGCTGCTTCACACGTCTGGCTCATGTGACAACATTTGTGACTTAAGCTCCTTCATTTCGACACTGCAGTGAGTTTTCAAAGCTGAACACGAAGTTCAAAAAATAAATTACAAAAAAAAAAATTTAAATACACAAAACTAACAAAAAAACATAGATAAACAGAGGGACAAACCCAGAACAGGTCTTCTTTAGGGGGCGATGACCGATTTCCAAGGGTATGAAGTAAAAAAAAAAAAAAAAAAAAAATTATATATATATAATATAATAAACCACAGTATCAGTTGCTTTATTGCTCTCAGTCCATTAACACTCCAGTGAGCCCTGGTAGCTTTGGCCCCATGCACAGCGCCACCGTGTGGCGGTCACATGTCACTGGAGGGCGCGCCCTTGCTCCTGCGGCCAGGCAGCGGAAAGGCGGATTTGCTCTGGGGCTGAGTGAGGCGGCTGGTGAGGACGGTGAAGGGCTCGATGAGGGAGTCGCGCTCCGTCACGCTCACCTCCCACAGTCGGACCTTCTCGCCCCTTGCCCACTGCTGCGCGACCTCGGGCTCCACCTGCCGCCAGTCCCGCCGGTCCGTCTTATTCCCCAGAACGATCACCATCACCTGCACGGGGAACCGGGGGAACCGGGGGAAGACAGAATGGCGGACGATCGTTCCACTTTAATTCAACAAATTCACAAGACGGTCTCCGCATCAACGCTTTTGCACTTGTGCACAAGTTCTCTGAGCCAGTGAGCTGTAACTAAGCCGGGGAGCTACGCTACACTGTGAATCATCATTTTTTGCTGAGCAGGGTATGGAAAAGGCGCTGTATCTCAAAGGGATTCTTTGTGCGTGAGGAACGCTTCTGAGCTTGGGAAGGTGTGTGTAGGTCACATGCCAAATTTCATCAAAAATAAAAATAGTGATGCAAAGTCCATTTGTTGAATTCAGATGGGATGACGAATCTGTCTTGTTTTTTTTACTGCTTCCTGGATCTCATTCCAATGTGAAGTCTCCGCCCCCCACATCGGCACATTTTATTTGACCGGGGCCATAAACCATGACAGTTACTCATTAACCACACATCCAACTATTTTCCGACCACTTATACAGTACAGAGATATGGGGGGGGGGGGGGGGCCTGGAGGCCACAGCAAGAATAGCAGGGGACCCCCAACCCTACTCACTGAATCACCACGCCACCCCCCGCAGCCGGGTTTCAACCCAGTCCTCAGAGACCCTCAGGCAGTCCACATTTTTGCTGCCTCCCAGGTCTAGTACCAGATATCTGGTGTTCTCGAATACTTAGTGGAAGTGAGAGTGATATCAAAAATATGAGTCCTGGACGACTGGGCTGAGAAACACTGTTGTACAACAATCCACAAGGTCAAAGACGCCACAATCTTCCATTCATCCTTTAACAGAATCTGCGTCACCATTGAAAAAGCGTCACTTTTACATCATGGCTTATTGAAAATGACACCTTCCCCTGAGACGTTTGCCATACCTCCCGTTTGTCCCTGGATTTGTCTATTTCTTTCTTCAGTACATCCACTTTCTTGAATGACTCCAAGCTGTCCACACTGTAGACCAGCACAAAGCCATCAGCTACGGAGTAGTAGTGTTTGGGGAGCTCCAAGCCGTCGTGGAGCCCCCTGGTGTCATACAGCCGCAACTGCTCCTTTACGCCACGGTCGGTCTCAACAGAGGCAACGTAGACATCCTCTAAGGTCTTACGGGACTCAGAGCCTGTTACAGACAGGATACATTTTCAATAGTCAGTATACCTCTCAATAAATTGACATTTACAAATAAAATGCAATCACTTTCCACTATTTACTTGAAGTAAATATGAATAAAATGTATTTTATATTATATATATATATAAATTGTACCAGTTTGTACCTTTGAAGTCAGTGGAGCTGAACCTTAAGGATCTTCAGTACTGTAACTGTAGGTAAATGTGGTGGTGCAGGAGGTAGCACTACTGTTCGGCAACCGGAGGGTTGCAGGTTTGAGCCCTGGGGTCCTCCTGACCCCATCGAAGTGTCCTTGAGCGAGACACTGAACCCCAAATTGCTCCCGGTGAGCTGGTTGGCGCCTTGCATGGCAGCCTCCGCCACCAGTGTATGAATGTGAGGCATAATTGTAAAGCGCTTTGGTTACCTTTTACCTTTTAGTGTAATTTAAGGTAAAGAAATTGACTTTGAGGATTTTTGTAGCATTGGAGGTACGTTAACGTTAACTGTACCAGAACGTTACCCAAACCGCGGCCCTTCTTTCTGACAGTGTAAGTGATGGGGACTCAAATCTGTCCACTCACATTTTCCTGTGTGGTCTCTTGTGTAGTACCTATATACAGGCTACCCATCAGTTCCAGTATTGACTGCCTACATTCATTTATGTGTTTGTAACTGAAATTGCCACCTAAAAGTTTTTTTCCTTTTGGGCAGTAGATGAGAAGGAGATTCTCCTGATAAATTTGTTTATATTTTTTAAAGCAAAATTCTGGAAAATATTGGGTGGGACAAACACCACCATTATGAAAATTGCATAGGATTGTGTCCCCCCCCCCCCTGCTGTCCTCCCCCATGAGGAACACTAAGGGTTGATTGCGACAATTTCTCAACTAAGCAATAAACCTCACAGGCAATGATATATACTAGATACACCTCAAGCCTGATGCGTTGTGTCACCACAGCAAACAAGGCGAGATTTAGTGACTGTAAGTTCAGTTTATGGAGCAGGTTTGGCGAGAGAGGCTCACTCTGCTGTCATAAGGGAGAGTCTGAAAAGTGACGGTGACCTGCGCTAAAAAAGCAGACAGAGACACCAAACGACAGCACCGGGCAGCGAGACTGAGACACCCGGAAGAACAGATGGTTGTGGGTGGTATGAGTCAGGACCTGACAGCAAGAAAAACAGCTGGAAGTAAACATCTGGATCTCGTGGCTGGGATGGAGCCATTGAGCATTACCACACAACCCCTAACTCTTGGTCGCAGGGATCAGTGAGCCTTGACCCAGAAGCCAAGACCATCTCTGAAGGAGCTGCTTTCATTCATTTTTACACTTCTTATGTATATAAACAAGCAAGGAGTGCCGTCAAATAACGCATGCTTCACGTCAGTGACGGGTTATTTAAATCGCTCTATATACTAATATTGGGTTCAATTTGCAGTGAAATAATGACTAAACCAAAAAACAGTTTTTAAAGCAGAATTTACCTAAAAACAGCGCTCAACCCCCCCCCCCCTTTTTTTATATCGCTGAGCAGTAATTAACTACTGTATGTATTTAATGAAAGTGCAATGCCGACAGCTGTTCTGTGCTTATTCAACCCGTATAATGGTGTATATTTATAATACATATTTCATTAACGTTAGACACTGCTTGCATTTCAATTAGCTTACCTTTAATATCTTTACTTAATAACAGAAACCTCAACATCTCAACGTTATCGTTATCTAAATATGCATAACTTGTGTATGTCGCAGTTATACAGTTTATTGAATTCATTTGCTCGGGACATTATACACTATACATGAGAATGAACGCTACAGCAAGATTTTAAGAAACTGCTTTACATAATTAATACCTGTAGGCACGAAGATTAAAGATGGAGAAAAGCTAAAATAATTAAACGAAACTGAGAATGTTGCAACTGAATGTCAACAGTGCATATTTCAGGAAAAACCAGATGTGTAATAGTTTCGAGGGTGTTTTCAGGCAATATAATCGGTAGGTATTATATACCGGTACAACCACCAACTAAAAATACTAACAATTATAACAATACCACTAACAATTCATATTAAAATCATTAATAATAAAACATAGTAATGGAGATGATATTATTATATGCTTGACAAATGCGCTAATAGTATCCCTGAAAAGAGCCAGAGTTGACCATCACCAAACAAACTCACCATCACAAACTCACCCACTGCGTGATTCCCGTAAAGGAGCTGCTCTAGAATCGCCGTCTTTCCCACCGACGCCAAGCCGCAAACCACAACTTTGCAGCCCTTACCCATGGCGCTGTGGCGACCTTGCATTGTCAAAAGAATGAGAGAAAAGAGATCAATCGATTCGGCGCAATAGCAGAGGATGAACATGCCAGACGGAAACAGCTGTCACATAGTTACTACATCGCTAACAATGTCATGCGGAACATATTCAATAAGACGAATTAATAACCTCGGACTTCCTTATTGCGTGTCCCAAAAGCTGAACAGAAATAAAAGCTTTACCTCGTAATACAAACAGCTATCTAGCTATTTGTGAAAGACGGGTAATGGGACCTGGATATTTCGATGGCACTAGCTGGCTAGCTGCAGAGTCCAATATCAATTTAATGCACATGCTTCATTGCCTATGCAGTGACGTTTTCAGACCAGGAAGCTAAAAAGCGAACTAAATGTGCATCTGCATGCGTGTATTGAGCAATATTTCTGCAACAATGAGACGTGATCATTCCTTTGGATGCAGATGCGCATTTATAATTGTTATAGATTATCTGGCGGTGCTTTTATTTGACGTAGGGAAAACCCTATTCTGAAACTGCAGCTCACAACCTTGTCTGTCTTACTGGATAATAAAAACCGATTTTCCCCTATACTGAGCACCAATATGAACATATACATCACGCTTATTTGGAGATAACGTTAATATTTTGAAATAAACATTAATAATTAAAAACGCTATTAGTAAATATAAATGGCCTAATGTGCGACTACATCTCCCAGCATCCTCCTCGCTGTAGGAAATGGCTTCATCACGTTTTAATAAAGCATGATGGGTAAAAAAATCTCCCTTTCCGGCTGGTACGCCATCACGAAAGTAAGTAACCCTGATAATTCTGCTTTAGAATCAATCTAATATCACTTATTAAACAAAGTCATCGCGTTCCGCTATTTAGAATTTAAGAAATTAAATGTTGTAACGAGCGGGAACAACCTTTATTTCGTTGAAGTCCGATATCAAAGAGTATCATTTTGAGCACTGTTTTTATGGATGTGCATGGGCCGCGGTTTGCAGTTATTTAATGTCTTGTAACGTTGAATTGTAATTGGAGAGATATGTGCAAAAACTTACAAGCGGACCGTTATTGGCGTAAGTTAAACTATTTGACTTTAAGTTGTAAAACTATGTTGGTATTGTCTGGTTAAGCGAAGTTGTCGGCTAATTTGCCCTCGTGGCCTACAGTATCACTACAAGCAGGGGTTTGATTTTCCGAGTCGCGGGTAACGTGAGGAGGAATGCAGTTTAAACTAATGATCCTTAACAGTCAGCCTTTCAGGTTGTTTGGTTGTTCCCGGTACCAGTGTGTTATACAGGGTTACGTACTGAGAGGTGCTGCTTTTGTCGCTGTCATGTATAGAGTGGCTTTGCAGTGTGTCTCACGGCGTCTGCCTTTTCTTGTAGCTGAGGCAAAATGGGAGCGTACAAGTATATGCAGGAGCTATGGAGGAAAAAGCAATCCGACGTGATGCGCTTCCTCCTCCGCGTCCGGTGCTGGCAGTACCGCCAGCTGTCCTCGCTGCACCGAACTCCTAGACCTACCAGACCCGACAAGGCGCGCCGACTTGGGTACAAGGCCAAGCAAGGTAGGTAACCCGCGGTCCAGGGCAGTTCGTCAGTTGAATCATTTAATGGAATTGATGGTAAGCATTAATGTACACTAGGACTATTCAAATCATTGCCCTCCAAATCAGAGTCTAGCTAATTATAATTGCAATTGATTAGAATTATTTTCCAGCCTTCCCTTTTCTGTGAACCAGATGTGAAGCCTCTGGCCAATCAGTCAGGAATTATTAAACTACCCTAGAGACCTGAATTGGCCTGGATTTGAAATGGAGGTCCAGATTTGAAGAGCACCTGTTTTAAGAAATCATGGAAACGTTTGTCCGAATACTGACCAATATATGCGATTAATGAACTGTCAGCTATTCTCCCAATGATGCTGCCCATATCTGTCGAGGCCAGGGCTCTTCAAATGTGGATCTCGATTCAAAATCCAGGCCTTTTCAGTTCTCCCACGTAGTTTAATAATTACTGATTCTGATTGGTCAGAGGTTTCACACCTGACTGACAGGTAAAGGGAGGCTGGAAAATAAGCAGTGCTCAAACCTTGAGGACTGATTTGAATAGCCCTGACATAGACCATGAACTCATATCTCCCCCTGGGTTTGAAAATAACAACTGCTAGACCTCTTAACATTGTGGCATGCTACCTCTGTGTCCAGGTTGTCGTCTGTCATTTTTATGTTCACCTTAAAACCTGCAGCCATATATGTTCAGTCTGTCCAGAAGGTCTTAATATTTAACCCTAACAACTGAGATGTGGCAACAAGCAGGCAAATCCGTAATGCAGGTAAGCTTCGGATTACCCAGAATGCTCCTGATCGCGAACTTCTGCCTTCGCCCATCGACAGGCTACGTCATCTACCGTGTGCGCGTGCGCCGTGGGGGCCGCAAGCGCCCCGTGCCCAAGGGCGCCACCTACGGGAAGCCCGTGCACCACGGCGTCAACCAGCTCAAGTTCGCCCGCAGCCTCCAGTCCGTCGCAGAGGTCAGTGTCCCATCCCAAGTCCATGTGAAAGGACGGGTCTCTCGCGTTTGCCTGAAATCAGTGAGGGCGGGAAATCCTGCCCCTTATGAGGCAGGCGTGTGATGGGAGAAATGAGGTTTGAGCCGAAATGTGGGCTATAGATCAGTCATTCACTTGGTCTTGTAGGGTGAAACTGGCAATTTTAAGTCTCTTGTGGTCCCAGCCACACTGGCTATGCTTCTATATCACTGTTCAGTCATCGATCCCAACTTTGGACCAATGAGCTCCTTGGTGCACTGTAGCATAGTCATGGGGGGTGGGTGGTGGGGGGGGGGGGCGCTTGGCCAAGAGTCTCAGCCAGTCTTCAGTCTCTGCTGAATATCGCTGATTAGAATCGGCGTTTTCTGCTTAAAATTATACACGTTTATGGATGAAATAGGTTTTCGGAATAGTCATGGCATTGTTCCTAGTTCTTTGCCCTTTGTCGGTGCCCAAAGGAATTGTATTGGTGGCGGTGACTAGCAGGCCTTCTGTATGTGATCATATAAAGTGCTTATTGGACGGGTAATCCGACTTGTGCGTTTGATTGGTTAGGAGCGTGCCGGTCGTCACTGTGGCGCCCTGCGGGTCCTGAACTCCTACTGGGTGGGAGAAGACTCCACATACAAGTTCTTCGAGGTCATCCTCATCGACCCCTTCCACAAGGCCATCAGACGCAACCCCGACACCCAATGGATCACCAAGCCGGTGCACAAACACAGGGAGATGCGCGGCCTGACGTCCGCGGGCAAGAAGAGCCGCGGCCTGGGCAAGGGCCACAAGTTCCACCTGACCATCGGAGGGTCGCGCAGGGCGGCCTGGAAGCGCCGCAACACCCTGCAGCTGCACCGCTACCGCTAACGGGTGTCTGCCTGTTCAGAGCTTTCAGTCCAATAAAGTCTTTGTTTGCCCTGGTGCTCCGCCTTCCCTGCCTCTGTATCCCCTCTCTGGATCGGTAATGCGCCGAAATACCGGCGACTCCCCACCGCTAATGTGAAAATGGAAGACTAGTTAGAGCGTGGTTCTGGCTCGCTTTGGTTTTCCACTCAAGGGTCCGTTTGCTCAAGGGTTTTGAGAGCGACAGTAATAAACTGAAGACTTATTTACGGTTCTCAAGAATTGCTCTTATGTTGGCATTAAACGCTAGTGGAATTGGCACTTTCTCATGTAAACTTGCATTATGAATTCATTCCATTCGGCTGCTCTATTGGACTTTAAGTAGATGGAAATTTCAAACCAAGTTATTGGGAAAGCAACAATACCGTGTGATGTTATACTACCGATAAGTAATGTATAATATGCCCATTTTTCCTTTGGATAATCTATGAATATCGTTGCTGGTCACTGGATGTTAGGTTACATCTTTAAGTGTGTCAAGTTTAAGTCAAGGGAGGTGATGCCAAGACAATACAATTCCTTGGTAAGACCCTCCTAGAATATTGTGTGCAGGTTTAGTCACTATCTTAAAAAGGACATTGATGCCTTACAAAGGGTTCAATGTACGGCTACAATGATGCATGGTCTTACGCGGAGAGGTTAGCTGAGCTGAATCTGTTCAGCCTTGAGCAAAGGAGGCTAAAGGGGGACGTGAGTTTATATAAAGACTCTCAACAGGCCTGGATGCTCATCAACCATAAGAACTCATGGCCACAGGTGGAAATTGGTGGGAGAACATTGTAAACTGGATTTGAGGAAGCACTCCTTTACACAGCGAGTAGTTAGAGTATGGAATAGTCTTCCTGCTAGTGTAGCGGAAGCCACAAGCACCGTTGCGTTGGGATTTTGATGCCTTATCCAACGGCTTGTCAGTAGGCTGTGTTTGGTGAGTTCTTATGTGCTGTGAAATATCCAGGTGTGTAAAACCAAGGAATTCCTTTGGTTTCACCAGAACTGGTCCAGTGCTTCTGTTCCATTTGATTTCCAGCTCGTAAGCAGTAGGAACACTATGTACCTACAAGGGTAATGATGTCATCTGTTTGGTGGCAAAATGTCAGGCTACAGTAGCAGATGCATCATTGCAGCAGGAAATGGATTCGGTGGCCTGCTGTAAGGTACAGCCGTGTGGTCCAGCAGCAGGAGGAGAGGCCTGCCGTTAAGGGAAGGCCAGCTTGCGGTGGCTGGCCTTCCATTGCAGCAAGAAATGGATTCAGTGGCCTGCTGTAAAATACAGCCATGTGTTCCAGCAGCAGGAGGAGAGGCCTGCCATTAAGGAAAGGCCTGCCATTAAGGAAAGGCCTGTGAGGCCAGCTTGCAGTGGCTGGCCTTCCATTGCAGCAGGAAATGGATTCAGTGGCCTGCTGTAAAGTACAGCCATGTGTTCCAGCAGCAGGAGGAGAGGCCTGCCATTAAGAAAGGCCTGTGAGGGAAGCTTGCGGTGGCTGGACTTCCATTGCAGCTGCTGTGTGTGGATTAGCGGTGGAGTATGAGCCTTGCCGACAGGCGACCTTATGTACAGAGAACACCGAGTCAGGGCCTCTTATCCAGGGAATCCAAGGGTGCAGAGGCATCATCATACAGGTAAGGAGGATCTGTGAAATGCTATGACACCGTGCAGAACTATCAGAGATTCAGGACAGAAATGCTTTTGTGTTTGTTTTTATCATTCATGAAATCCACCCGTGGTGACTTTCCCCTGTGGAGGGATGAGGAATTTCCTCGAGAATTTGACATTGACTTTAACCAAATTAAAGGTATATTTCTGTAATGTAGTAACTGTTCATTTTCCACTCGTCTTTTTGTGTGCTGCCAGAAATTATTAATTTAAACAAGCAGATTTTAGTTGCGTGTACAAAAGCCATTATAAGTGTTAATTATATTTAAGCAATGTTGATATATGATTGGTTTTGCGTTCTGGCGAGAATCACGCCTTATTGTCCAAGACTTTATTCCTAATATGCCACGGAGTTAGGCACATTCTTTATGCTACATTCTAATGTTCTTATCTAACAGGTCTGGATTCTGTTCTCCCCAAACGAGCTTAATGGGCCGATTCCTGAACATTTTTTAGAAAATATTCTCACTGATTAAGTGGACAGAAGCTTTTATATATATATACACACTGAGCCAGAAAGGTACTTGCTGACCATTTCCCAGTAAAATGGGTCAGCAAGCTGACTTATAATGCGTTCGACTGTATATTTGGGCCATCTTACCGCGTGACCCACCTTTGAAAGTGAGACAGCAAAGTAGTGTTCCCCTCGCGGGATCCAAGAGAGCGCGCTCTCCGCAACTCCGACGCGCCGTGGACTCGGTTAGATTACAATCCGCTTCTAGACTGCGGGGTTCTTATTGCTGAGTGAGCAGCCGAAGCCCGCAGCAGCCAACATAACAGGCTTTATTCACAACTAAAAAAAAAGGTATTTTGTGCAACGTTATTTGTCAAATCATGGTAGTTAAAGCAGCCTAGTGGGTCGTAAAGCGGTAAGGTCTTGAACTGGGACAGACCTCGCATTAAAGCCACTTGAGCAAGATAAGCCGACAACCAGTATTTCTCCAATAGAATATCAAGCTCTGTACAAAGGTGAAAATTACAACTTGCTTTAGATAAAGTTTAAGTACGAGTTCATAGACGACAAAGGTACCTCGTGCCAAATACCTTCACGGATAAAGGACATCATCTCCACGCTTATTTGTTTCTATAGTTTTCAAATAACCCGATTGATGCGTGTGGATTTGGAAAGAAATTCTTGGAAAGAATTTTCACATTCATAATGGGAATGGGTTGTATGTTTTCTGTCAAATTACAGCACGAAAATTGTCAGGCTGTCGTTGTTAGTGATTCTCCGTGGACGCTGAAGGAACCTTCGGGTTGCACGGTGTTACTGATCGAGCTGGACATGCCGTGACACTCGACATGAAGAAGGTGACGCGTCTTCCATTCCTTTGTCCTGCACGGGTCATTCGGGGGTTGCTGTGGATCAAGGCTATAGCGAGACCGTATTCTCAGGAGGCTAAAGCACAGCTGGTCTCCGGGCTTGCTATAAATTACTAGCTTTGTGAGAACTGAGGAATGTTTGAATCAGGGGTTTCATTTTCTTGGAATGAAAAAAAAAACCTGCCGATACTTCAGGCGCTCTACAGATAGTTTTGTAAACCATTGCAGAATTAATATTGTTTCTTGTTTAGATTTCCGACATTCAAACCCCGTGATAACAGCTATACCAAGCTCTGTAAAACATGCTTCCAAATGACGTGCATTCTGTTCCCTGGGTTTTAATTCGTCGGGTGGGTCAAATTCAGACGCATTCGCTAGATAACGTTATTTTTCACAGCTGCCTCTTTTTTATTTTATTTTTTTAACATTTTCCAGGGCTGAACAGATGTCTTGTCCCCTCTAGCGACTTCCCTGACATATCTTAATATAACCACATGAGTTATACTGCGGCAGCGCCTCACCTGGCCCACTCGTTTGTGTTGTATACAGGCTATTCATCTGACAGCATCTGCGCACGTGCCATTGAAAGGAGCCCCTTTATAAACTTGACCCGATTTAAAATTTTCGATATACATTTTGCAAAGTGAATTACCATCAGTAATTGTAATTTGCCCACTGATACTTTGGGACATGGATACAAGAAAGCCATCTTGACGGAGGCCAGGCTTGGGTGACCCGGATCCTGTGGTTCAGCCATTGAGAACAGACAGGATCTCAGTCAGAATCAGAGAGGAACCTGATTTAAAAATTATAGCATCTTTATATTTACAATATATATATTTACAGTTTCTAATCCAGCAAGAACCTGGATATGGAGGTTCAGGAATTAACCAAGCGTATGTGGGCTTGTGCAGAGTAGCACTGGGGTTACAGTGAACCATCACCTCAAAGCTGCTGACTTTGCTGCTGGTGACTGAACGTCCTGTACAATCTCCCCCAACGCAAGATTGTTCCTTCAGGTCTAAAGACTAATACCCCATGCAGAAATGCAGAACCAAAAATGCCACGGTGTGGTTCAGGTTCCAAACCCGTCACGTGACCTCTGGGCGAAGCGTGAATGTCGTGCGGAATCCATTTTTAGATCGACGCCGAGTTCCACCCAACAGGCACCACAGCTTCTTCTCAGCACATTTATCGACGGTGATTTATAGACGCCAAACCCTGGGTGGGTCAGAAGTCAGCCACTTCCTACTCCACAAAAGGGCACTAAGTGACCACTATATTTTAAGTGTCCCGATAGGTTTTCTAATACAACTGTCCATCTGTCGTCCAGCCGCAGACCCAGGACTGGGTCATGGGGGGGATGCATAAGGCAGGAGTACAGCCTAAATGGGATGTCACTCGTAATGCAACATAACCAGGGGTCAATACCGTGCCAAATTCTGATGGACATGTTAACGAAAATACAATTTTTACCACAGACAAGATATTTAAAAAGGTACGTAGCTTTTTGTTCTCATTCAAAACCTTTTGCCTCTGACATGTGTATAGACAGGTTGAAAATCCCAGAACGTAACCATTAATATTAGTCTTCTAAGGGACTAACTTAAACAATCATATAATTTTTGTTGACCTGTTAATATTTCTGGTATTTACTTGAAGCACCCTTGCCGGCCAGTACATGTGATCAGATAGTGAAGGAAATGCAAACGGAGCCAATGGTAGTGCAAGAAGTAGTGTGAGAGTAATAGTGTGAGAATAATAGTGTAAGAGTATTAGTTTGAGAGTAATAGTGTGAGAGAAAAGGGGAGCCCTGCAGCGATAGATTCAGCCTCTAGGGGGCCTGCACTCAAGCCTTCATACATTCCTAACAGGGCAGAGTTAAAAAGAGCCTCAGAAAAATGACAAAACTGAACATCAAAACTCGAACTGGGGAGAGAATTGTTATAATAATATTATTGTGAGAGAATTCATTTTAAAAACTGAATTGGAAATTGAATTGTTTTTTTATTTTAAAATGCACTATAAAGTTTTCTAACAGTCAAAGAGACCTGAACTTCAATGTTTTGTAAAATTGATGCTGTATGCTAAGATAAAGTTTTTGCATGGAAGTACGCAGTCCATCGATTCAAGGCAATCTCTTTATTCAAAACATTTAGCCACCAGTACTCAGGTCTGAAGTAGACACACTAATAGAGTGTTTCAGACCATTATATATGTTTCAAAAGGCTTTTAAAGTTCCTACTAATAGAATATACAACAGTGCCTCTGGGAAACGTAAACGTAATGCCTTGCTCTCTGCGTTTAAATGGGCTTTCATCCTGTTACGGAAAATCACAATAAAAACTAGGACAAATGTATTTAAAAAAAATGTATTAAAAACGACACAATTCCGTACACAGTATATTTCAAGCATCAAATGAACACAACATGTTGACTATAGAAACAACAGGATTTGACGTATATTCGTTTGTTACGCATATTTACGAGGGGGGGAGGGGCAAAGTGGTTCAGTGGTTAGCGCTGTTGCTACACATTAGGCCAAATTGCACTTCTAAAATTCCCATAGTGTGTGAGAGAGAGAGTTCGCAAGCGTCTGCAACGTGATGCATTGGTATTTCATCCAGGTGTGATGTCAGGCTTGTGATCTGTGTTGCTGCGTAGCCTGGGATAGACTCTGGCTCTCATCAGTCTCAAAAGCAATCTGTCGTAAACAACGGGGACTAGTATAGGCACAAACCGATGCCCATGATTCAAATAAGGACATCATCGCACACCTGTGGTACGTATATGGACATAGGATCGAGCAAATACTGCTTATGTTAAATAGCTGACGTCACGGAATTCGTTACCGAGTTATGCGTAGGCAAACACTTAAATCACATATGAATAAATTCATGGATGGATTTATAAAAGATGTCTGAAGCCAAATATTAAGATATAAGCTAACTTTAAGACGCAAGCTAGCGCAACGACGTTGCTTTGTCCGTTAAGAATACATGCCAATTCTTCAGCCAAAGGAATGTGTCAGTTTTCTTAAACGGGGTGGATTTTCTGCTTCGCCAGCAGTCGGGTGCCCCCCTCCCCTGTCTCCTAGAGGTCGGTGCTGGAAGGTGCCCTTCGACGATCTTCGCCGTTTCTTCCGCACTCCGAAAGTGTGTCAGTGGGTTACATCGACTCCTGCGCCGGGGCCGAGGGAGGAGCCCCTCATCTGGGTCACATGGTCGCCCGTGAACATACTTCTCGGAACAGTCAGTGCTAGCAAGCTGATGACAGAGAGGAGTTGCTACAACACGGCTCGGTGATCGTTGTTTTCGCAGCAGGAGGGGGAAAGCCCATTTATATATATTTTAAATACACGTATTCAGGGCAGAAATAAACACCGATCATTTCCGAGAAGCCTCAGCGGAAGGAAGAAAAGCGGAATAGGCAAGTTAAAAGGGGATCGACCCATTCATTAAGACGAGTTGGCTATAAGCTAAACTGCACCCGACTACGACTGTCGGTTATTTGTTTTCTTTTTTGCGGATAACAGAATCTGGACTGCAGTAAATCAGATTTCGCAGGCGACAAAGCGATTCAAACGGCGGTGCGCTAGTCCGCTCCTGCGACGCTGCCTGGCTAGCAGGGTGGCCGGGCGGTAGTTGTCAGTCCGGCGCTTATCCAGCCACTTTCCTGGCATTTTATCGCTTCCAGGGTTTCCGACTGGCGTCTTCCCCGATTGCTCGCGAAGGCGAACAAGACGGCACCCATTTTAAACGTGCAAAGTTTTAAAGGTGGACATGGAATCGACAAAAGCTGGTAAGAAATTGTCAAGTTTTCGTTTTATTTTAAGTACTGGTGTTTGTCAGATTTGTTAAAATCAAGGTATTCTTGACTGTATTTGGACGTTACGGATACGTGTTGGTACATACGATGTTCTTGTATTTTGCTTTGTGCTAAATAATTATACATAAGGAAATTAATGGGTTTTATGCCCCTTTTTAAATTTATTTGGCCGTCGCGTTTAAAACATTTTTGTGCAGGGTCTTAAAAATTAATGTTTTGCCCAGTCAGTGTCAACCTTAAAATATCTGGGTTAGGAGTGCCAGTACGGCTGCTGACATTACAGGAGCAGTTGGCTCGAACGGCATTGCAGTTCCTCTACTCACATGGACCGGCCAGCCTAGCCATGTGCGGCTCTGTTTACGCTCCCCGTGCGTCGCCGCTGATTGGCCGAGGGCGGCGGTGATGTCATCATTGCATAATTCGGCACGGTGGAACGGCGCGGCCACCGGCTGCGGATACACGTGAGGCGGCCGCTGGCTGCGCGCGCGGTGACCTACTTTCTCGCTCGTGTCCCGGAGGAGACATGACAGCTCCACGTGGGGGCGTGTTCGGCAACTCGGAATCTGCTGTCTGTGCCAGATCTGCCGTCAGAGGACGCTCGCTCCTATACACGTAATGTTCATATAGCCATTTCTATGCAGCATTATTATATGAATTTAACCAGATAGTGCGCATACGTTGCAGTGTGGCTCACGTGCGTAACATAGACATAATAGTGTGAAAATTCATAATATTGGTAGCTTTTATTAATCTGTTTGTAAGAACCCCGCCACATCACAAGGCACACGAGTCTTGTGTCTGGTTTATTTGCAGATAGTGGGTAGTGATATTTATTATATTTTCCAGACAGACTTTGTCGTCATGCATATATTTTAAAGTTTGGGCACATTTAAACCTTGTGCTTTATATAAACCGGTGAAGCGAACGTATTGTTGTCGTGTCTTTAAACCATGTTAACGCGAGCGGTAAGTTATGGCACTGAGAGTTATTATTTCCTGTTGCATAAATGCATCATCAGCGCGTTACTCGATTGAATAACGTTTGTCGAGCAGCACGTGTCCTTACAGCGACTTGCATAGGTCAGTAAAACCGGCACGTGGAGATTTTTGGAATTCTTCCATTTAGATGACCTTAATTCATTCAGAGGGCTATGATATAGTGGCACTTTATATTTTAGAAATTACATGTTAAAAAGTTTTTAATATTAAGGGAACTCCGACTTGAAATATTTTAGAAGCGTTGAACAGGACATCAGAACATTTTTGAACATTTTCAGAACAAAAAAGAATTTTCCTTTTTTTGGTTTGAATGGTGTTCTCTATTCTATTTTTTGTGTTTTAGTTTGAATTCAGTTGTAGTGCAGAAGTACATTTTGTTGGATCACTGATTGGCTTGTTTGTATGTCTAGTTTTACAAAATACTCACCCACCCACCCCAAAAAAGTAAATCCACTTTCAGTAGGTCTCACCCTCAGAGATGTTTAGAGTGGCCTTTGTCCCCCCCGTCAGAAGCCGACATGGTGTTTCATTATGGTCGCCTACATCCTTTTAAAAGAGGCATTATGTAACAGCGTTATCTAACTGTGGAGAATGGGGAGTAAGAAACCAGGTTAGCCAATGGCGAGAAGAAAAAAAATCCAAGTGGTCGGTCTGGTCTACTCTTCCTTACTGGGAGGAGTGCTGCCGCACTGCATTCTGGGTAGGCTCCCTTAGCAAGCGTTAACCTTCCTGCTGTCTGGAGAAACAGCATTCCATCAGGAGAACGCTGCACTATCAACATTACACGCACCTGTCCTGTTTGTTACTTGTACAAAATTTTAATAGGATCTTTTTTTTATCACTTTGTTTAATATTTTACTGCATATTATATGCGTAGTATAGTTTCTGCATGTCCCCTTAATCAGGTCATTAAGCAGAGCTCCTCTGACGCTCCGTTTCCTCGCCAGGGGGTGTGATCGCCTACATCAGCTCCTGCAGCTCCTCCTCCAGCCCCGAGTCATGCCACAGTGACAGCTCCAACGGCAGCTACCAGTCCTCCTCCCCCCCGCACAACTCCTTCCCCAGCTGGCGGCAGGCCAGGCCTGCGGACGCCCCCCTCTCCAGCCCGAACCAAGCCCCCCAGCGGGTGCACGGCAACCCCAAGGCGGGACGCACCCCCTCCACCACCAAGTGCGGCATCACGAGTGAGTGCCGGCAGAGACGCGGCGTCACGGGGCCCCGTTTTCACGGCGCGTCGTTTTCACGCACTGCAGCACTTGGGGGGGCGGCGTGTCGCGGCAGCCGTCGTGATTAATGCTTGTCTGTGTCCTGTGCCGCAGAGATCAACGGGCTGGTGCTGCTCTGTAAGGTGTGCGGAGACGTGGCCTCAGGGTTCCACTACGGCGTTCACGCCTGCGAGGGCTGCAAGGTGAGGATGAGGGCTGAGAACAAGACCGCGACCGACCGCGACCGACCGTGACCGACCGCGACCGCCGCGCAAAGTCAGTGGACTTAAATGGGTTAGGAGTTTGAGACCTAAGATCCAGCTTAGCCACCAGTGACATGACCACAACCATAACTGGTGCTGGGAAACCAGACCATACTGCAGTCTGATATCGAGACACTGTTCTTTAATACCTGACTGATTTTTGCAGATTTAAATCTATGGTCTGAGTTGTTATTGGATATGCCCTTCAGCTTCTGCTGACATTAGCTGGTTTTGCTCTGACCCGTATTAGAGTGGTGGTGTGTTCAGGGTGCATCACGCTGTGCCGCTCATCATCGCCCCCTGCAGGCGAGGGCTGTCAGTTCACCTGCTGGCGTCCAGCGAGGCACTGCAGGGCACAGTTACTCCACTGAGCCGAAACACCCTGACCCGCTTGGAGTCCTTGCCTCGGGCAAAAGAATGTCAGATACAACCCAAAATTAGATATGGTTCCCTGCTGCGGCGTCCTGCCTGCGCTCAGAGTTTGCCGGTCGAGTTGGTTCAGTGGCACGATAAGCCGGTTATCCAGCCATTAGTTTTTAACATTCTTAGGCCTGTATCACTGGCGTTTAATAACATCCCGGTTCGTTTGCCATCGTCCAGCTTCGCATTCCGCTTCCTGCATTAGTGCCCAGATGCTTCCCGTCATTTTTAATGCCATCTCGCCGCTCCAGGGATTTCAGTTCGATCTGGGTCATTCCAAGATGCCTCTTGCAGGGTGCCGCATGCTCCAGTTCAGCCTAGGAAAAATCCCCCCCCCCCCCCCGCCCCCCGCCCCCCCCCCGACCGCTCACAGCTCGCCAACGCCGCGCGCAACCCCCACACCCCGTCCCCCGCCCCCCC
>JAABNY020000046.1:1485429-1502627 GCA_015164015.2 Brevimyrus niger | reverse complement strand
CGCCACCCTGTTTAAGCCCCCCCCCGCCCCCCGTCTCTCAACGCCCCTTCTGTCCAGATACCCCATCACCGGTGTTGAAAAACTCATCAAGATCCACCCCATTTACTGACTTCTGGGTGGAGAGTCACCACTGATCGTTTAAGTACCAAAACACTATCTTTTGCAGCATGAGCTCCTTAACGCTTCCAGATGTTTGATGGCCCCGCATGTCATGCACCCCAGCCAGGTACCAGCCTGCTTGCCGATCTTACTGAGAAAAGTGGGTCAAAGGACCCTTCTTACCTCACAGAACATTGGGAGCTTTTTGGCAAAGTCCACCACTCTGGTGATAGCCGGGGTTATAATTTTTGTAAATTGACTGAAGGCTTCTATGTCCACTTTGCTTTCTTCAGACGCATTGAGGACGGGCGCCTGGCCAATGTCCTCGGGCTGCAACGAGAGGAAGGAGGGTCTCAGCACGTGCCGGGGTGACGGAGGGGGGGCAGATACCAAGACGATGGCGTCACACAGTTCACACTCCGTCTGCTCCGCGTGAGGGGGGGGGGCGTTACGAAGCATATCCACGCATCATTAAGACACAAACTCCACCGCGAGGATCAAGGAAAACGGAAAGAGGGCAGGTGGAACTTTGAAAGCAGAACTCTGGCAAACTGCAAATTGGTTAAAATGTTTTCATGTGGTAAAATTGAAAGGGGCCACAAAAACGTCCCCCCCTAAGGCGATGTCTTGGCCTTTGACCAATCACAGACAAGGCACTCAGGAGGTAGGAAAAGGGCCTCTCTAAGGACTGACTTCCTTCTGACCAGAAGAAACGCGAGAGAGAGAGCGTGAAAGACAGGAGCCCAGGCTTTGGACAGGCGAGGGTTCGGTCGCCGGTTACAGCTTCACTCGCCTGTCATGTTCACGGTTCTCCAAACCAGTCAGTATTGTAACCTCGTGAGAGTCCTCACTGTTACAGACCCTAAGTATTCCTTTTAGCTAGCAGACTACGGACATTTGTCAACATTACTAAAAGATTTTTGCTTTTGTTTTGTATTTTTTTCTCTCTCTGTGTCCAAAAAGGGTAGCAGGTGAGATTTGAGAAGCGTTTGATGAATTCGGTTTGTTTGGTCTATAGATTCTTACCTTGGACTCCGTCACCCCCACTGCACTCTGGTCAGAAGTATAGAATAAATTACATGTTATTTCATTAAGTAGCATTGCTTCCTCCACCTGTTGGACAATCAACAGGGATCGTGAAGTTTCACGAGGAACCCGAGCCGAGTCGACTAAAAAAAAAACAAGTTTTAACTCAGGACAGCGGCAAGAGATACAGAAAAGTGGGAGAATTAGTGGAGTTTCCACAGCAGACATTTTTGCTTTCGGCAAAAACTGGTGCTGACTGAAGTTTGGGTAAATATAATTTTTTTTCTTCTTCTTCTTTAATTTTTAATTAATTAATTTATTTTACAATGGCCACGTGAAAAGAGCTTGCAGCAATCAAAGCTCTTCACTGACTTTTTAATATGGCACAGACGATGAACAGTTTTATCCACATCCCAACAAAATGGTTTTTAAATTATATATATATAGAAACGCCACTAGTGAATTCTGAAACAATCTGGAAGGGAGAATTAGCTCATACAGGAGGAGGAGGACGGGGTTAGGAGGCCGAGGAGGGGGGCTGCAGCAGAGGAACTTCTCTAAAGACAAGGAGAAGGGGAAAGGGACAGAGGACATGAATACACATCTTCAGCGAGTCTGAGATTAAGGACATTGCTTGAGGGAAAACAACAAGAGGGAGATGTTCCAATATAAGTTAGTGCTGCTGCGTTGAGGAATACACAGCCTCCAGCATCCGCTATTTCTCCATCCTCTACAAGGAGATACAAACACATGGAGATATTAACGTTGAGGACAGCGATGGGGCCGGGGTTCGTCAGCAGACATGGTGACGTGGAGGAAGTTCGGCGACGTCTCACCAGGAATTTGCGCTTCTGTTTCCAGTGGTTGCCCTGGGCGTTGGTGGCCATGTGCGCCTCTGTCACCACGCGGATCAGCTCCCACTCCTCCTGTGTAGGCTCGGGTTTGTCCCACACGCTCCTCTGCAGCTCTTCCCGCCGCCGCCGTTCCCGGTTCTCCTCGATCAGCTTCCGCTTGGCCAGACGTTTGCCTTCGTCCAGCACCACTGAGATCAAGGGCCAGCGAGGGGGAGACGGAAGCGGGGAGAATCGCAGGGACAAACGGGGCCACAGTGTGAGGTGGAAGAGAGGGAGGGAGACTCACGGCGTCCACGACAGATTCCACACACTTCCCGTGCTTCTTTTTTAACGGACGCTGCTGATCGAAACATGCCTGGAGCTGCTTTCAAAGTGCCAATTATGCGCTTAGTGAGATAATGTCAAGGTGTGATTGTATGAGTGGATGTATGCTGGCCTGCTTGAGCATGACTAGGGCTGTAAGAAACATCCGAACTATCGGGAGTTGGCGAACCAAATGCTTAAAATTCAAGTACGGTTACTCACTCCCCAAAACATCTGCATTTGCAATGCAGTGTTCATTTGATATGTTCATTATTCTGGGTTCTATGTCTGTGTTCTTATCCCAAATATGTAAAGTAAAGAATGTGTATGTCTGTGAGCTTTATAGTTTTTTACATATTTAAAATTTGCATAGGAGATTAAGTAATTATTGACTGATACTATGAAGGACTTCAATGCGGATTGCTAAACAGGAAATGGATTGTATTATTGTGTTCAGTAAATACTACAACACACATAATTTGGATGACTGATGTTGATACTTTTGCACCACAAAGATTATTTTTACCAACGTTTATTCTTCCCCAGCTGTTATTAAAAAGAGCCAATTTGTAGATGGTACTCTGGGACTAGCCGTCAACTCTTCAAATACGGTAACTCTTCAAAAAGGCATTTATACTGTCAAACTAATGTTTTGATATCAAACACGTCATTATCTTAACTTTATTGCCAATTCTTAAATAAGTGAAGATCAATAACATTAACATCAGAAATTCTGGTGATTTAGGACAAATTTCAACAATCGGTAATTGTGAAAATTTGAGTTAATTATCACATACGATCTTTACTTTTTTGTGCCTTGCAAACCGCTTTTTGTGCTGCTGCGTTGTTCTGTGGTACGATTTATCTCACCCAAGGCCTGGAGATACACATCCCTAATGGAGACGCCTATGGCTGCATGATTAAGGTACCGAGCGTTTCTTATGGACAAATCTGTATGTGAACCAGGAGCACAGCTGCACGCAGTCGATAAGCTGCACGCAGTCGTGAAGCTGCCCTTTAAATGCATTTTGGTCGCATTCAGACTCGCAACAGTGCTGCACGTTTGCTGTTTTTAAGGTGCTGAAGCAGCTTGCATGTCAGGTGGACTCCAGCACCTCGCTGACCGCTGCCTGCACTGCAGAACGGGGAATGCAGACCCCTGGCGACGGACATGCTGGAAATGGCATCGCCCACCACAGAGTGGAATACTCACAGTCTGTTGCCATGCCAACTGTGATGCATTTCTTGAAGCGGCATTCCTGGCACTGGTTTCTCGTAACCTTGTCGATGACGCATTTTCCCTCGTATTTACAAGCATACGTCGGATTAAGGTTTTTCTGGATTGTCCGTCGGAAAAAACCCTGGGGGGGAGATGTAAGAGTTCAGTGTTTCCTCTGCCGTTTCCCGTCCCCTGAGCGGAGCCCGCAGCCCCCACTCTGCCTCGGAGGGGCCCCCTCACCTTGCAGCCCTCGCAGGTGATGCAGCGATAGTGATAGCCCGTGGCTTTGTCCCCGCAAACGACACACAACTCGTCCTTGTCCAGGTAACTCGGTATGTACCCTGGCGGGAAAGACGCACAGAACGCTCAAAAACATAAATAATACATATATGTGGTATAAAATATTTAACAATATATAGTGTGCCTGGACTTCATAAAATTCTGTAAATACAGTTCATATATAAATTATATCTACTGTGTATACACACACACACATTAAAATGTCGACGGACTACATGGTAAATCTTTATATATAAAAAGTTCACACCTTTATTTAATACATGAAACAGTGCGAGTTTATCAAGCAGTAGATAGAGTTTTTCACTTTACAATAATTAAATGATTGTCTAATTCGTGTGGCAGATGATTCTATCCAGGTCTTCTGAGTTGCATTAGCCAGCGAGTTAAGGGACTGGCGAGATGTTGACGGTCAATGCGTAGACCCCGGGCCCTTGCGTGAACAACGTTAAGGGCAGAATCAAGGTAGAGACTGGACCCCCCCTCGTCTGCGGCAACAGCCGTCAACGCGCGCTCAAGAAGCCGCCTTCTGTTCTCCTTTTGGGCTTCTGTGGGAACAGCTTTCAGAATCAATACCGGTCACAAGGCCCTTCATCTCCTTATCTATTAATCAGTTAAACGCTTGTAGTTCTAAGTACCGCCAGGAGTGGCGCTGACGGGCTGGTCCTGAAGGCTGAGCCACAATGCTAAGTACTAACCAGTTGATTAGCTGAAAATAACTACGAAACCAACAACAAACTGGAATGGTATGACCTTTGCTGGTACTGCATGGATAATGACTGAAACATCACTGTCAATAAACTGGGAGCCATATCTTCTTCTGTATAAAATATCTGCATATGCCGTACATTGCTCTTATGGGGTACTGCAGTCTTGGCTCCGTAGACAGAATTCTATCACTGCACAAATAAAAATACACATCTCGTAACAGGAAGTAATTGCTGCTCGAAATATTTTGACTATATTTTCAAATGAGCATTTATACAAAACAAAGGTATTTAAAATGACTTTTTTTTTGTTGCTATATAGTTCTACACAGCTAAATATCTATGTGGTAATCAATCAGTGGTAAACACTCGGCACGATCTGTAACCATGAATATCTACATACTCTTGGAAGCTGGAGAGGTTTGGAAGGCTGAGTTCTATACAATTTTGTCAGAAAATGTTCCCCTTCTTCAGGTTCCTGACAAACCCAGATAGTGATCCGTTAACGCGCGCCGCTCCGTCGACGGCCCTAGCATCACGCTAACGCCGCGCCTCCGCTTCACTGACAGTCGTACCTTTCTTGAGAGGCCCTTGCATCCACTGCAGCTGGGAGAGGTCGCTCTTCCCCTCGGAGAAGTACTCAGGCTGGGAGTAGTGGGAGAACGCCACCTCCATGGCACACAACTCACTTTTGAACGTATGACCGGCCTCTGCATAGGTGCAGGAGTACGACTGTCCGCTGGGCCACGCCGGCCCCATGCAGGAAGACTGCTGGCCAGGCTGGAGCTCGCACTGCCCGTACCCCGGACTCTGGGCCCCATACATGCAGCACTCTCCGCCGCCGTGGGCCGTGTATGCCCCTCCCCCCCCCGTGCCGTGGGTCATCTCGCATGCCTCCGACACGCAGTAATTCATCTTCAGCGGCCAAGCAAGAAACGAGCCGTCAAGTAGGTCTCTGAAATGAAGCCTACAGCATCACCGATGAAGGAAATGGAACGGCTCTACAAAGCCGATGTCAGACAATAAAACAGAACCCGTGTCTAATTGACCCATTTAAACACAAACACGGGTAGCGGCCCCCCGAGGGCGGAAGTATTGGCCCCTTATATATCTCATGTGGTCAGCCAAGCCCGCTGTCCCCACCTCCCCCACGACCCAATCGGCGCACGGGAAAGGAGATTTATGACGACGCCGGGTTTTAATCTGACGTCCCGGATAAATCCAGGAAGCAGAACATGCGACACTGAGGTAGGACGGTCAAGTCAAGATGCGAGATCTTCAATGACAGCAAGAATTGCATCAGTGTCCCACCTCCCAAAATTATTCGTTGATATTCCTATCTGGGGGTCAGATATAGCTGATGAGTGAAATTTCAGTTCAGTTGAATGTGTTTTGTTTTTTGTTTTTTTTAATCATCTGTCTTGGTAAGATCAAATCACAGACTGGTTGGAGTGAAGCTCCAAGGATTAAACAGAAAATCCTAAAATCAGATTTAAAATTTCCCAAAGCTTCAGTATTGATTTCCAATCGTCTTACGTACGATCTTAATCTTGGGGGGGGGGGGCAGCCTTATTGATTATGCTGCGTGGGATTAAGCCGTATGGCACGTAACAGCGATTCACTATTCAAAAAAATAAAATGTCCATCTACATTTTGTATCATAGGATCGGAAAGTCACGGTTAATTTAAAGCCTGGTATTCCCCTTATCATTTGCCTTTTCTAAAACTCACTTTGGCATCCAGTTCACTGTTATGCATCTTAGTATTTCTGGTGACACTTCAAGGGTCACAAATAATGTAGTACACCCTTACTTAATGTATTAATTCATGAGTAACTAAGTGTTAGTCACATACTGATCCCATGCTTGTTCACCATTAATCAGTCATAACAATTCATGCACTTGATGTAGTTACTATAGTTGTTCATGATTTGCACCTTAGTAGCAACTGAGTTAAGTTCCTTCTGCCCCCTCAAGTGAAGCTTTACCATATTTTTTTTTTAAAAGGTAATTCAGACAAAGCTTTATATTGCCACGGTCAATTTTATATCGAGCACTCTTATGAACTAGAGCACTTCACGAAACCAAACAGCGTCTCTGGAGTGCGCAGTTTTACATAATTATGTGTGTGAACAGAAGAAAAACAAAGATACACCCGCATGTATATAGTGTGAGCTGAGTGAGTTTGTGTACATGTGTGTATTTATAAAGTGTGACAGGAGGTGTACACTCATTCAGAGGGGTCACATTGACCCGCACTCCAAAAGTATACGTGTCTGATAACGTGTGAAATTACAAACCCATTTTCCGTAAATACATCACATCAAGTAACATTTAAGATTGTGTCTTAACGATAAACACTAAACTCAGAGCTGGAGTCTGTGCAGCGATTTTTAAAATTGTAATATTGTTGATATTCTCACGGAATGAATGATTTACACGCCACTTGTGGGGGGGGGGGGCTGTCGTACTTTGACCATGATTATGGAACTGAATGGGTAACTTCACCCGACTTGGCAGAGGGCCAGCAGATATAGAAGATGGATGGATGGATGGATGGATGGATGGATGGATGGATGGTTATTTATTTTTATTGCTATCTACCATTTTGTGTTTAGGACTACATGTTTTAAAAATGTGTTTTGCTAATTTATTGTTTTACTGCAAAATGATTAAAATGATTTTCATCCATCCATCCATCCATCCATCCATCCCCAGTAAGACGCCGCTTGGCAGCAGATACCAGCATCTGCATCTGGACTCCAAACACAGCTTCATCTGGCTCCAGCTCCATTTATATTTGCCGCCGATTAAATATCGAAAAACAAGTGGGGGGATTTTTTATTTTTTTTTAATCATTAGTGTTATGTTTCAATTAACGCAAAGCGTATTCTTACACTTTCTCATTTTCTACTGCGAAATGGACTAAATAATGAAATAAAGCTTACGTTTACATACAATCCTTTGCGGTATACAAGAAGAATGTTGAAGACAGTTTCACTTTGTAAAGCCAACATACGGATACATATGTAAAGTCGGGACCAGACGGTTCTGAATAAGTCCGTAAAACGATCAGACGTCAAGCGGCTGTTAATAGCAAGGGCCTGTGAGGTAAATCTACTTCAAACTGGGGTCTGATACCAGTTTAACTTTTTGATGAGGTGATGTCCTCCTCCCAGGCCTAATCTGCTTGTTGTTCACAGGACACACATGTCACTCGTTAGCTACCCCCCCGGAAGGCGAGTTAGGGTCCCTCAAGACGCGAGCCCTTCCAGAGGTCTGCAGGAAAGGGGTTACGTGGTTCCCCTTTTACTGGGATTCATGAACGTTTCCTGTATGGTTGGTATACAAATTAGTGTTAAGATGCGATAACACTATTTTTATCCCAAGGAAAACTGACATGCTAAGGCGTTGCCTTCCCCATCTATAAATATATTGTAAATCTCAAAGACGCCTTTTTAAACATTAGGAAGAACATGCACAGCTAATGTGAAAACTGACTAATTGGGTAATGTTGATCACTGGACTTCAAGACTTAAGTGTTCGTTCCTTAATTAAAGGACGAGCTCGTCTCTCGACACGCAGCAGCTGCATTAGCGATAGCACAGTCAATGTACTAGCCTGTATTCAGCTGAATTGAGCTGAAATTCAACTTACCTTCGCTGAATGTCGCGACACGGTCCCAGTAGATGGTTCTGTTAGTCCGCTGTGAATACAGCCCATTTGGTCATATAGAGCATCTCAGGGAGCTCTTTGGCAGAACAACGCTGAATATCATGCAAGGGATGTGCACTGAACGGGACGAGGCTTTTGGGTTCCGTCACTCCCGACCGGAGCCGGAATCCGTGTCAAGTCTCTCGCTCCTCTCCTCTCCGCTGCCGTCAGCCTGCCTGGCTCAGTGAATGTGGCTCCACATGCAGGCTTTTCGACTCATTTACTCAGGAGCCTCTATCGATCACCTGAGGTCCCGCGGGGTTCACGGCTGGTCAGGACCGGTGGCAAGGGGACCGGAGATCCACGACAACAGGGACAGGGCCTCGTGTGACTGGGATTCTTGGGCCAGATGTCCCCGGCGACACGGAATCACCTGCTGCGCGCGGTCGGGGTGAGGCGAAGGGAATCAGGCCCGGTAAGGGAGAGGTCAAAGGTCAGCCGTACGGCCCGTCGCCTGTCATATCCATGCAGATACGCAACATCGCTAACAAGCGGTCCAGTCATGCTTGACCAGAATTAATAAAAGGAAACCACAAGATCACCATCCAAGCCATTCGACAGATGTTTTTTTCCCCCCGCTGTTTTGGGTTTTGAAGAATTTTCTGCAGTTTGTCATTTTATTATATTCAGAGGGGAAACATAAAAATCACATCAATCTGACAGTCAAAAATAATAATAATTAATAATATAATTATTTAAAAATTATATAAAATAATTGTTAGGATTGTTTACAGAAGCGATGCATTGCAGACTCTGCTTCTGCTAACAGGAACCCGTGAGCCGGAAGCGTTTATGTACGGCGCTCAAAACCGCCCATTATCCTTAGCATTGTGCTAGAAGGATGATGTCAGACCTTGTTTGGGAAACTTAAATGGTGCCATCCTGGGTAGAGAATTATCTTAGGATGACTATGGGGCTGTGGAGTGTGTCATCAGTAATCACCCGCGACAGGTGTGCGGCAGCTTTTCAGAGCAGACGGCCAGACGCACATTGTCACCCGTCTCCGATGTAACTGAATCCACGGATTTCATCATTACAGTCCCATCCCACTGAAGGAAATTAATTACAGAAAAAAAGTAGATAAACATCCCTCCGTCGCATCACCATTCCAAAAAAACATTTAAAAATCAGTAGTAAAGTAACTAAATACTGCTGTGATTAACTATAAAGAGCTTGGTATAAATTGTAATGTCATTGTAATCTGATGTTTAACCATTGTCTCTTTTAACTGTATGCGTGCGTGTTTCAATGTTACCCATGGAAAGGTTTCTAGAAACATTATTAAAAACATTAAAGTAAAACATTGTCTTTGAAGAGACCAATTTACACTGAGGCATGAACAGAAAATGAAATAATCAAAGCGCAGACAGTTTTATTGAATACCATGGACTAGGGACGGAAAAGATGTTACCAAATCACATTCTTATAACCAAATTCTGTAAAGTGACATTAAAATAAGGTAATTCAGTTCTAATTTGTACCAGCAGAAGTCCTCCTTGAATAAATGTTTCTAATAATTTTAAATACAGTAAAATAATTCCAAAGATTTCATATCTAAATTTAATACAACTTGCATTTTTTTTTTTAACTCTGTTCACACAACCGTTATTTAGTGTACAGGGCTTGAGTTCATTATAAACTTGTTTCATATGGATTTTTATTTATGATATTTTCATAAACCATAAGTATGACTTTGGTTCACAAACATGCCCAGAATATGTCAATATCGGCCACAGATGCATATGAACATGAATATATATGAATTGCACGCTACACCCAAACAGCATCTGTGCTCCACATATGTTTTTATGTTGGTCGGATGGAGCTTGTTTATATATGATTTTCATATCCACCTCCCCCTCCAAATTACGGCCATTAAGGCTCCCATAAGCGAAACAGCGCTTTGTGCCGCAGTGACTCTTTGATCTGCCAGTCCGCAATTACGACAGGATGACAGGTTTTTCCAGTTTTCCCTTGAGTGTTTCTACCGCAACTCCCAGTTTCCTCCAGTACTGGTAGGGATTCGTCCCAGTGTGACAGAGCGTCACTGCTACGGCCACACCAGTGTAACGGCTGGGCATGCGACCCGAATGCCCCCCCCCTCCCCACTCGGAACACCAGCGGCGGTCGTCACGGCCGCGCTATGGCAACCGGACCTCGCCAGCGTGTCACGCTGCCCCTGTTGCATGAATGCGTTAGGGGGGGGGGTCTCACCAGTGCATAGGAGACAGGATGAGTTCATTTCAATCAGAACCTTTGCGGCTCCCGAAAAAGCTCATCTAAAAGCTTGTTGTAGATTTAATCAAATAAATATAAAAAACACAAACAAAAACAGCGCCTTTAAATTACCCTATAAAACAACATATGTGATATAAAAATGTATATAGTAATGTACGTGGGGGTAATATAATATATATAACGTAGATATTAAGAAAAATCAATGTGTGTTTATACAGCTTCCATACGTTCTCATGTCTCGGTTCATTATAATTGGTTTTTGTGTCTGTTCCAACCATTGATTTTCTTTTAATGTCCTTATACGTTTTCTTTTTTCTTGATCACAATTGTTATTCAGAACAACTGTGATTATACTTGTACGCCTGTTTCTTTGTACGCTTAGTTAAACGTTTATGCAAGCATTTGTTTTCTTTGAAACCACTGCACCACAGCGGTAAGCTTCGACAGCTATCGTGAAACAGGATAAATGCACTAATATACATTTATTAATTCCTTTATTTACAAAACATTCAATAGAGATTTCAGAAATTTAATACTGAATCCTTAATCCTACTCCTCTGATTTGAACAGCCTGCAATTGGTCACAAAAACTGAAATAATCCCAATTTAGTTTGTTCACCCGGGAGAGTTTGTGTTGTTTGTTTCGCTTTTTCAAGGGGAAACAATCTGACAATTAGGCAGATGTTTCAATATCATGCCCCCTTTCAAACGAGAAATAAGCTTGCAGAGTAATGACATCACTGCTGTGGTCTGGAGCAGAAGCCTTTATCTTCACGTGCCGCAAAGATGCTGACCCTGCTCCCTGAATCCTCACGCGCACGTCGCTGTGGATAAAAGCATCTGCTTAATAAACGCAAATAAAACGTATAAAGGAGGGAAAAAGAGCAGCCCTCCCCGGGGGGGGGGGCAGACGTAAACAGTCTTGCCACGTTTGCTCGGCGTGAAATTTTTGCATACACGTGAGTTCTCCAGAGCTGACAGAGGGAAGGAATTCAGGAGGCCGCAGCCTTCAGCTTCCGTAACGTGGCGGTAAACAGTGACATCTGCAATCCTTCAGCTCCCTGGCGGCCCGCAGATGGTTAAGGATAATGAGGTTTACGGAACGCAAAAATAACAGGGCTAGCTGAAGGACTGCGTTCGATTTCTTCGCCGACTCTCACTGGCGTCCCGCGTGTCAGCCCCTCTCCTCCATGTGCTTCTACTCCCAAAAAGCAACACATTACGTGCAATAAAGTGGGATTATCTCAACGCCTGCGAGTGTACTGGAATTTCCAGTATGCTTCCAGTCCAGACTTAACATTCTCCTGGTAATTTATAGACGCACATACTGGAGCACGGCTCCGGGTATTCAGAAGGTTTTTAGGGAATTTCGTAAGCATAATTCCACTGCGATTACTTTGACATCCTCCATAAAACAGCTGTGCGTCCAACAATACAGATACCAAGTAATACAAGAAGATGGAAATGATGCCTAAAGTCTAGAATAAGCAGTGCCCACTGGCAGCACTGTACGGCTAAGTACAGCTTAGGGATGGGGAGTGCTTCGGCAGTGTGGGCTGCAGTGCGAAGCGTTTACACCCTCAGCGCGATGCCAGCACTGGCCCCCGAGGAAGCTGAGCTGAAGACCCAGATTCGCTCACTGGAGCCGCGAGGCGCCTGCATTGCCTCTGAGGCGCCTGCATTGCCTCTGAGGCGCCTGCATTGCCTCTGAGGTGTCACTGCGCTCCCAGGCAGACAGAAACGGAAGTATGATCACCACTCCGCTGTGTGGCAGCCATGTTCTTCTGCTTTGTTGCAGAATAAAAATTATTCATCCAATTTCATGTTTTATTGTTTTCGCTCAGCTTCTGTTTAATACGAGAAAATAATTAATAAATGATAGTGGAAACTAGTGGAAGTAGTGGGGGTTAAGTACACTATCATCTGATATTATTATTACAGGTTATATTTAGGTGGGGAGGGTGGTGAGCATGGGGGGGGTGACAGCTTATTTAACTGGTCAGTGCCTTGTTTCCCTCCATCCTCTCTACACGAGAAATGAAAGTTATTTTGATCTTTGGTAAAACAAGTTTCATCCAGCTGGTACCGCATGACATTTAATATGTTAACTGGGTATAAACACACACACACAGGTTAGTAATTATATCTTTGTGGGGACTCTCCATTCACCTCTATAGGAAGAACACTAATCCTCACAATGACGACCGTAACCCCCACCCAGCCCTAAACCTCAACCATAAGTAACCAAACTAAATACGAGACTTTTGGTATACTAAAAAGTTTTTTGACTATATTCACGGATCTTTGTGGGGACCTGAAAAATGGTCCCGACGACATAAAAATGTTTTCTTTGGTCCCCAAGATGTAACGTAAGCCTGATCTACACACACACACACACGCACGCACACACACACACACACACGCACGCACGCACACACACACACACAGATCTGAGCAGGATGTAGTTCCAATTACTGCAGTATTCCTTGCAAACACACGAACCATTAAAAATTTGCCAAATATTAAATTACAAACTACTATTTACAGACCTTTTCCTGCTCACTGCCAAGACGCTAGAGTACTAGAGTTACTATTTCAACTATTTTTCCATTACTATTTGTGTTATTTCACCATGCAGGAATATTTTGGCAAGTCTGTAACCCCACCGAAAGGTTCCAACTGTCCTTCCTGTTTTGACAATACAGATCCTGACCACTAGAGGGCATACTTCCGTTTTTAACTTCTAAAAAAGGATGAGGATTGGCAGCTCAAAGACGGTATTTTATTGACTTAATTTGAAATGCATATATAATGACATATTTAATATAATATAATAATATTAATATAATATATATAATAGAATTAATTTAAGGCAAATTTTTTTAAACTAAACAAAAAATGTAATACAACATATGACAAAAATATGTCACTGACATTGTAAAAATAATAAACCAACGTCACATCAACGATGGTAAAAATCTTTAGAATCTTGAAGGGTGAAATGTTTAACAAAGCAAAGATTTACCTCTTTGAGCCGATACGTTATACTAATGGCTGGAATATTTCAATCAACCTTCAACAAATATGACCTTCTTTTTCAGCCCACGAAAAGAAGAAAATTTTTGCCCTCTTCCCCAACTATAAATCTACCGCCAAGAGTGCAAAGCAGACTTTTGGTGAGCTCCCCTCCTGGCGTTAAACTTCGGGGACGCGCCTGCAGTGGCCAGGCGGCGGGATACGGCGGCCAGGCGGCGGGATACGGTGGAGGCGGCGGGATACGGCGGCCAGGCGGCGGGATACGGCGGGTGAAGCGGCCATTTGCCGGTTTAGCCTGCTGCATTTCCTAGCTTGCTTTAAAATAACCTGGACAGACTGAGCAGCCCAAAATGACAGGCCCCGCCTCCCTGCCCCCTCAACCCGGACGCCGCCCTCTTGTTTACCGTCGTGTCCCTGGGCGGAGAGGACCGGCTGTGTACAGCGGCGTCAGAAGGCCAGCCGGTAACGTCCCTGTAAGATGTTGGCTAACCTCACGACTCCGGTAACAGTTTCTGCAGTTTTATAACGACATCGGAGTTTAATCATTTCCAACAGACTGACGACAAGGGAAATTTATTTACGTCTGTAAGAACAAGGACACATCTGCTCTCAGGTTTGGCGAGTATTTAAAGTCGACGCGACTTATCCACAGAAATGCAGAATGTAAGACCGCCACGGTGTCATGACGCTCTTAATGTCGCACGTCTCATGATTGATTAATCTTAATAGGTTCTTGCTTTGTTAGAAGATGCTGAGTATCTCCTGGCCCAGACCTGCTTACGCTCACGCCTGGACCCCCACAGGAAACTCGGCCGGGCCCCCCTGACGCCTAATCAATCCCCCGACAGCTGAATGTTTGCGATGTGCTATTTGCCTCACTTGTGCATCACTCTGCCAAAAAAAAAGCTCTCTGCCAAATAAAACAAATGCACATGTAAATACAAGAATTCCAGCTTGTCTTCAAACAAAAAGGTGGCTTTCAGTACCTAAATTGGTGTGATTAGAAAATCACGCTGGTCCTAGTCAGGGACATAAAAAAAATGCTGAATACTAGGAAATAAACTGTTGCAGATTATTTGTAACAACGCTAAATGACACTGGTAAAAACGTTAGTGATGCCTAGATTACGTTATTCTTTTGACGTAAAGCCGTATCAGGCTGCCGTACTAAAGCGATCGTCTTCTAACACCCGCCAGTAGCTGTCAGCTAAGTGACACAAAAAAACGACTCATGGGTTCTGCAGCGAAACTGTACGACTGAACCGGATCAAGCGTCGTTCCTTTGGGCTTTTTTGGCTCAAGATGGACCTCAAGCACACGGTTCCGAGATCCACGGTGCCCATTTCTCCCGTGTCCCCTGCGGAGAAGCCCCGCCCCCTCACCTGACATACTGCTGGGAGTCAAGGCCTTGACATTGTTCTCATATCTTCTGCTGACGCCTGGGCACCTGGGGAGGGACGGGAGAGAGAGGCATTAGCAGACGCTGGAGGAATGGACTGAACGGGAGGCCCAGCAGCCGCGGACCGTCCCTGATGAAAAGTACGGCGCTGGAGCCTGCAAATGGCAGCCGGGAAACAGCTCACATCCCCGATGGTGGGCAGCACGGAGAAACGCAGCAGGGGGACAATAAACTCATGACATTTCCTTCCTTAAAGAACGTTTAAGCAAATAACTCTCACTTTACTTGAAGGTGGGATCATGAAACCTTTTCCAAAGCAGACCTGTGAATCGGTTCCGCTTAACTAAAGCACAAAAACTTTGGACCATCTGCCTGAGTAGAAAGGTCCCGAAATGGAGCCGCCCCTTGACATTCAACGGCCGCACAGTACGCCGCCTAGTGGACATGCTGGGAAAGGACGGCAGAATCAGTGCCTTTCGGGTCAGCGTGGTCCCAGACAAACCCCCACATGGCCAATTACTGTGAATACATGGACAATGATCTTTTCCTAAAACAGCGTGATTGTGTGTGTGTGCAGGGGGGGGGGTACAAAACACTTAGGAATGGTTTCATGAGGTTCACTAACTGTTCTTGTGTCTGAAAGGGATCCCCTGTCAAAATTCTGGCAAATTAAAAGTGTAAAAGTGGATCACGAATGTCACTGACTAAAAACAGTGTCACAGCCAGAGCTTCAATCTGATTAGAGTTCGGCCGAAATGCAAATAAAACCCAGTTTTAAAGGGCCCACAGAAAGACTGCAAATAAGCCAATGTGTTTAAACAGGTTACAGATGAAGTATCAAAGCCCAGAAAACCAACGGGCGACCAAAGCTCACACATATGTGATGATTAACATCCACCATACACTACTTTAATGTACATAATGTAGCATGATGAGTGACTTACAGGGATCCATCAATGTAGCATGATGAGTGACTTACAGGGATCCATCAATGTAGCATGATGAGTGACTTACGGGGATCCATTAATGTAGCATGATGAGTGACTTACAGGGATCCATTAATGTAGCATGATGAGTGACTTACAGGGATCCACTGACTTGCGTCCAGGTTACGTTTTGGAATCTGGATGTATTTCACACATATTACAAAATATATTGAATTCAATCTCTTTGCCTTCTCTGAATGTGTTTTAAAATTTCTTAAACAGTGTCATTGTTTTGTATAAATTAATTTCATTGTATTTATAGTTTGAGTATTTCTATGTGTTTTAGGCTGTTCATTTCATCTCTGTATGTTTGTATATGAAACTTTTGTCTTTTTTCTTATTTGATGCCATCTTGGCCATGAAGAAATGGAACCTCAATGGAACCTTCTGGTAAAAAGGATAAAATAAAATTAAATGACAGGGGAGACTTCAAATATACTGCATGACGTAAAACGCAGTGTCACACACATTTCAATGAGCCCCCACAGAGAAGCACAATCTGTTTGTTTAGGTTCTTGCTGGTAAAATATGTCCAATAAACATCTACTACGTCTATTTCGAATGTCTCTTGATAAATTTTATCAAGGCTCTTATAGGACCTCAGGTGTTACTCGATGGGACTAAAGTCATTGGGTAACTATATATACAAAGACTGTTCCGGAAGCTATGAGTGCAGAGTACAGGGTAACTAAGCATAGGATGCCAACCACACACACACACACACACACACACACACACACACACACACACACACACACACATATACAGTCGGGGTAGAGACTCGAACCCTGGTCTCCAGAACTGTGAGGAAACAGTGCATCCTCGCAAATGAAGACTGACAGAGGAGTTTCCACATTTCAATGTAACCTTTATTTTAACTAAAATCAACACTTGCTTTCCATCATATCTGCTGATCTGCTAACACTCTCTCTGTGATCAAAGGTGACTCTACTTTTCCTAAAATAACATCCCCATCATCCTAGTCCTAAACACACAGCGTCAGTAGAATCTGCTTCTTCATGTCTCCTGGCTCTGTGGTTATTTGAGTGTTCTAGAAAGCTCTAGAAAAGAGGTTATACCTGTGTGTGTTTGTTTATGTGTGTGTGTGTTTGTTTATGTGTGTGTGTATATGTGTGTTTGTGTTTATGTGTGTGTGTGTTTGTTTATGTGTGTGTGTTTATGTGTGTGTGTGTGTTTATGTGTGTGTGTTTGTTTGTGTGTGTGTGTGTGTGTGTGAGTGTGTGTGTGTGAGTGTGTATGTGTGTGTGTGTGTGAGTGTGTGTGTGTGTGTTTGTGTGTGTGTGTGTGTGTGTGTGTGTGTG
>JAABNY020000046.1:1454593-1470900 GCA_015164015.2 Brevimyrus niger | reverse complement strand
TGCTTCCGGGATAGGCTCCGGACCCCCCGCGACCCAGTAGGATAAGCGGTTTGGAAAATGGATGGATGGATGGACCTCATTTGGGGAGGGCTTCAGTCACCCTGTTTTTTTGTCTCAGCCCCCTTGAAAAATAATTACTTTGAAACCATTTAGTGATTTGTCCCTTATTTATGTATACATCATGTATCCTTGGTTGGCAAGTTAAACCTTGGCTGTACTAATGGGAGGGGGGTCAGCATCCTACATTCCTTCAGGGGGCCAACTCCCACCCCCCCTCACACACGATGGTCAAACCACCGATTCACCCCCATGGTCTGGACCCACCACTCAGGAACTCCGATGGTTCCATGAGATGCGAGTATCACACCGATGACTCGACGCATTCTGAGGAATCGTCCACGACGAACGACCCATTGGTTCTGCCCGACGGCCATTAGACGCCCGACTCTGTCACTCTGAACACGGCACGGTTACTTTTATGCACGTTGGGTTACGGCAGCCGCTTGCATGTCTAGGTAGACGTGTAAGGAGGTTACCTATGAGATGTGATGGTGAACGCTGTCATTTAAGGGTATTCATCCCCCGGGATGGCAGGGATGAGGTTTTCCAGCACTGGGGGGTCTAACAGGTTGACGTCCTCCTTCTCAGCACGTGGCATGCAGCCCCACCACCCCCCCGCCCACCTAAAACTGCGGGGGGGGGGGGGGGGTTTCCCCTGACCTAAACTCACTAGATTGGAGTCTTTTATTTAATGTATTTTGCTCACCTGAATTGGTGAGCAATTTCAAAAACGGTCTACAAAAAACTAATGGCCAATCGGGTGACAAACATCCTACGAACCAACAAAACAGGAATATGTAAAACATTTTATATTTTTTTTGATGAGTATATACGCTTTTCTCTTTGAGTTTGACTTTAGATTAAAACACACCTGTACTGATACAGTTAAATGTACTCGAAGAAAGAACTTAACAACTCGAAAAATATTAGAGCCAAAAGTTTTAGTGAATCTGCATAACTTGTTTAAAATTAGATGTAGAATGGAGAAGATGCAGACAGGCAGGATTGTGCCCAGAAGTCACCAGTAAACAGGTATTCCTGTGCGAGCAGGTTTGGCAGCCTGTCGTGGCAGAACATAGAACCCACTTGTTATACTTCAAGAAAAACGGTAACGCTTCAACAGAGGTCTAAACCGCAGATTCCAATTCAGGCCAGCGGTTAAAGTCTTGAACCTCGTAACCCCTAGGCTGTCGGTTCGAGTCCCGGAGCAGACCTATGTGCTGAAAGAGCTCCCCCTGCTGAAGGGGCAGTCTAATGGTGCATTACTGCCTTAGCTGAACAATCCCATAATCCAACGGCATCTTCTTGCCTGAGAGAGAACAACAAGTCCCAGAATCCATACAACCCCAACTAACGGATTGTTCTTCCACACCAATCGATTTATTTTAATAAATCGACCACAACCGCATGCATCTGAAGAACAATCCGGACTTTCTTTGGGCAAAGTATCAATTATAATTATTGTCACTCAAACATTGCAATTAAGTTTATATAGAGATTGCTGTCCTGCAACCAACCATGAAGTAATACGTACGTCTCTGTGTCAATGACTGATGAAATCATGCAAAACTCGAGAGATGCAAACAGATCTTAAAGGAATCCCACTGAGACTCGTGCTGGAAATCCTGATCGGCAGACATGTGTGAACATACAGGCTGTGTCAGGGGGCGCTAATCGCAAAGCTGTTTGTGTCTGCGGAGAGCAGGAGGCCTTTCACACCAGGGGGCTACAAGATATACGCAATATACCCCATATAGCAGAACAGTTTGAGCCCCAGGAATTCCACCAGGACGTTCTCTGGTCTCCTCCCCAGGACAGACCTATAGCAGGGTTGTGTTTTTAAAAATATTTTTCTCACCGCCAACTGCAACAATATCTCTCTCTCACACACACACACACACACACACACGTCTGCTATACAACACCTGGCTTTGCCAGAAGACGCCAATGCCATTGGCAGGAAGCTGAAGAATATTATTCTACCTTTCGGTTCTTCACTTTCCTAAGGTCTCCATTAATGGGAAAAAAAAATCCCAAGTACACTAGGAGCTGTGGAAGGAAACCGTCACACAGAAATAGAACGCAGCCATCTGGAACGCGGGTAAACTGGAACGTGTCATTAGGCTTCAATCGCTCCCTCTCTTTCTCGCCGCCGAGGACAGGGCCCACGCTGCCATGACACCGGCCCCCAGGACGGCTGGGGAGCAGCCCCGTCGGCCCTGGGATGTTTTTTTTTCCACCCCCATTTAAAGACCATCCCAGCTATGGGCTACATGTGTGGCTGGGGGTACAAACTTTCCATGTACTGTATCCACATTCTCTCTGTCTCTCCCTCTTTCCCTCTCCCTGTTTCTACCCCCTCTTCTTTTTTGGACTTTTGTTTTTCGGACAACCGTTGGTATTTGTCAAAATAAAAAAAAGATGGGGGCAGAGAAGGAGAGAAGAGAAAAAAAAAAAAGACATTCTCTGCAAAAATAATTGATAAACGTTCCTGGCGTCTTAAAATGCACAAACCAAAGGCTAATAAACAAGTAACACCTCAACCTCAACACCATTATTATTAGATTATGGAAAAAAAAAAAAAAACTTTTTTTGTGGCAATACAAAAAAGCAGAAAAGAAAAAACAGTAAAACAAACGACAAAAAAATGTGAATAAAATTCTCACTGTCAGGTCTGTGACAAAACAAAGCAACACTTTCCCAGCTGCTATTCTGGAGGATAAAATGCGACACTTGGTCCAGGAGAGCAGCCGGGTCCTGTCACGCTAAGCTACCTGCTAAAGGAACTGTTAGCTGGCCGCTAAGAAACTCTTAGCTAGCTTCTAAGGAATGCGGCAAGGTCCACAACTCCGGCAGAACACGGATACCGGATGGCGTCAACTGGCAGGTAAACGGCAGACAGATTCACGTTACCGAATCGCAGATCACGCTCATCTCTTTGGTTTGTCCCGCTTCTCTGCGGTCTCTGCCGGCATCCGAACCCCGAATCACTCGTTAATGACCCGCTGGATTACAGCATTCGGCGGCAGAAATGTAAAGAACACCATGATACCTCGCCGGCATTCATTCCTCCCAAAGTGCCTCACTGGCCTTTTTCAGGGGGTTATGTTCTGCGTTCACTTCATATCTCCAACAAAAACCCCTTTCTTAGCCACACCGCTCTTGCATCAATGTTTAGGAAACAGCTACAAAAATATTTTTCATATCTCAACTGGAGTGTAGCCATGACGATGTGGTTTGAGACGAACTGTGGTGGCAATAGTGAAAGATAAAACCTTTTATAGGATAAACCTTTTGTAAGTCCTATATTCTGTCACTTAAAATTAGCTACCATAAGCAAGCTGCAGTACTCTGAGTTATCGCCATGTTCGACGCTGGGCCGGTGACAGGGGCGTCGGATCTCAGCGTGGCTCGGGTTCGAGGCCTTCCCCAGCGGCATCATGGCAACACCGTCTGACATCCAGCACAGTGCTGAGCTTTGGACACTCTCTGCTTTCACGTCTCTGAGGACTTTGAACGGCCTCGCATCTGTGTGCGACTTTGCAATCTTGTTGCCGGTGATTCCGAATTCCTCAACAATAATAATGAGGGAAAAAAACCCCACCGGGGGCGGGGCCGCACCCTGCCGCGCTGGACGAGCCTCCCTTCTCAGGATGACGGCTCACTCTGGGCTCCTCTTGCACGTCAGCACGAGTTCTTCAGCTCCCAGGCCCAGAGCGAAGACGAACACGGTGGTTACATGGCAGTATCGGCCCGGCTACAGGGCAGAATCCCCACCATCAGTCACAGCAGACAGAATCGCCTCCTTCAAGAGAACAAAAGACCTTCCTCGTCTCCTCTGAGACTCTGTACAGACGCCACATCCCGCGTGTAAATAGCACACCGCTAATAACGGAAATACACTCCTTATTTTTCACTTGTTGACTGAACAAGTAGGAACATGAACTACTTAGCTGCTCTTAAAAGAAATCGATAAACAAAATCAATAAACAGGCAGCAGCTTCCAGCCTTGCCGCCTCCTGCCGCCTCCTGCCGCCTCCTGCCGCCTCCTGCCGCCTCCTGCCGCCTCCTGCCACCTCCTGCCACCTCCTGCTTCTACACCAACCCCATTACCACCATTGACTTTGGGTTAGCGCGAGTTTCCTTGCTTTTTCTAAAGGTTGTTTTGCTTTTTTTTTTTTTTTTTTTAGCCAAATTCATTTAGATTAGAGCAGGTAGGAGGGGTGGGGGGGGGTTGAAGCTGGTTGAAGCAGTTGCATTGGATAATTGTTGTACCGTTTTCACATTAACAACAGTGAATGGTAGTGGTAGTTCTTTAGAAGTAGCCTAAAATGACATACTGAGAAACATTTCGTTCAAGACATAAAACAAAAGTCGAGAAATACAAATGTTGGAAAACAACCGTTGCAATTTCATAAATGGTATCAAGATGTTTCATGACTCCCGAAGGGAGCCTGTCAAGCCTGAACTTTCTGGACCAAACAGCCAGCAATCGCATTCACTAATGCTAAAACCTAAGGGCGCCTAATGACTAGCGTGAGAATCCAAATGCAGGGATTTAAGCCCACAGGCATGGTGGGTGGGTGGGTGCTATGTCAGACTGGGGGCAGTGTAGACAGTAAGAGCAAAGCCCAGAATTGCTGTGCCGGTTGCTCAGGGGGGGGGGGCTTTATTTGTTAGCCTGTGTTTTGTTTGTTTTTTGGTTGCCCAGGATGGAATTTGCAGTCACAGTGATTTTGCCTCCAGTTTAAAAACCTGTGTTGCCCGTTCATTATGGGATGTTTCTAGGGGTCCCTAGGGGCTATATATAGGGTGGGGTGGGTTGGAAGCACAATGGTGAAGGAGGAACGATGTCAGCCGTGATGTTTATGCTACCGTGCTTCACAGATGAGGGGAACTGAGAATTCAGGGTTTTTTTTCTGCTGCTATTTTTAAAGCATGTAGAGTCATTTGGTCTTTGTCTGTATTGTCGGGGTCAACCCAGGTGGGCAAAAGCTCAGACTGTCTACATAAATAAGCAAACAGTCGACCAGCCAGACCCCCCCCGGGAGTCGCTGTCCCCCCCTCACACACAGATGCGAGCAACGGCCTGATTCGTCAGAGGCTGGAAGTCAGTGGGGGAAGCAAACCGTGTGTCCCCCCCCCCCCCCCAGGAGCGTGCTCCATAAGGGAGGGGGGTGGGCCTTAGCCGCGAGCCCCTGGGATATGCCTGCCTATGTAGCTGCATATTTGATACTTTTGGCCATGGATTCGGCGCGATGTCTCATCGGAGCGATTCGGGGTAAGCGGCCCTTTTAGGGCTTCGACGGACGGCCCCCTCAGAGGATTCGAAGCAGCAGAACCTCGCAGATCCAAGCCGGCTGCCTTCAGCCACGTCCTCCAAGGTCCCACCTACCACATCTGACACGAATCAAGCGCCGAACCCCGTTCATGAAACCGTACCGTCTGTCTCCTTAAGCAGGCCGGCAGGCGGACGTCCGCGGCAGTTTACGTGACGACGGGGGACGCGCGGTCGTCGCGGTTTCCCCGATTACTCGCGACCTTTGCCGAGTTTGCTTCTTGACGGCCTCGTTAACCCGCCCCCCCCCCCCCAAAAAAAAATAAAGCCACGCAAATGTCACATTCCTGCTGGAGCTGATGTGGGCTGATTCCAGGTTTTACCGCGGATTTAGCCTAATCCGCCGTAGAAAAGTGTCAGACAGGTGAGCTCACGGGGAACAGGGCGGTAGGTGGGGGTCTTTGGAGGGGGATGGGGGGGCTCAAGATAACAGGGCAGGTACACAAATGGAAACCAGTCAGGTACAACAATAACAAAAAAGGAAACACAACACAGAGACTCAGCCTTTTCAGATAAACTCTGAAATACCTGTCTGATCCAGTTACAGGATAAAAAAAAAAAACAAACACAAAGGACAAGTAGAGCTTGGCACAGCAGATAAGGCACATGAAATGTCACCTGACTCCCTCCATATCATGATGAATGGAAGCCACGCCCCCCCACCCTCGAACTTACTGGTGGAACCAGGTAAACCGATTCTGGCGTCGACAGCGACGCACGTGAGGGACGCTCTCCCTTAAGAACAGAACATACCATCACAAACAAAGCAGACACCTTTATCATATCTCTGGCCTCCTGTCTCTATTTCATCGACACTGACGTCTTTCATAGCGGAAGGTTCCATTTAACGGGTGTAAAAAGACTTAAATGTCTCCAGGAAAATGAGCCAGATCTGGGAGACTCTTCCCAAACAAAATCACGCTTAACAAGAAGATTTCGAAGAGATGAAAAACCAACAAACAGCGATTCTTCAGAATGAAAAGGCTTCTGCTTTCGTGACGCTTTAAATCTTGTGAATCGAACTATTTTGCCTTCGCTGGGATGTGAACGAGAGTCAAGCTCGGCGTATAAAACCACTTTGTGAAAGCTTAATTAAATTTGCCCTCCCCAGCATAACGTGAGCCCCGCGGCTGGGGGCCCGAGCCGGGCACGGTCCGCAGAAAGCCTCGCGGAATCTGGCGCGATGAAACCTCAGTGGCCTGGCTGGCGGCAGGACGGGGCTGGGCCGTGTGGGGGGCGGGCGCGCCGTTACGTAACATCCCGCACCACCGGGGATGAGGGGGGCGCTCCTTAAAGGCACAGCGCCCGGACACCAGGCGAGCCAGACCAGGAGTGTGCTAAGCAATCTGGAGACGGGCGCAGGGAGACGGGCGCAGGGAGACGGGCGCAGGGAGACGGGCGCTGGGAGACGGGCGCTGGGAGACGGGCGCAGGGAGACGGGCGCAGGGAGACGGGCGCAGGGAGACGGGCGCTGGGAGACGGGCGCAGGGAGACAGCAGAGGGCTTACTGTACATCTGTGACAGCAATCACAGAACGCAGACCGACAGCACAGACAAACACAGGGCTACAAATAACGTACAGACACCTTGCCGTAGCGCGAATGTGACTTGCATCATATGACAAAGTTGACGTGAAACACAGAGGGTCTGATGCGAGCAGCACGTCTCCCTCGCGGAATGTCGATCAGCATCACAGCAGCGGATGGCGAGAGTCCTTTCAAAAGCACCATCCTTCCCAAGCTCCGTGGATCTTGGCAGCTGTTCAGGTTTTAATAACTCAGCTTTGCTTCAGTCTGGAGGTGCTGTTCCTGCCAGAGGCTGCCCCCCCCCCCCGCCCCCCCATTACCCTGAGGCGAGATGCTGAGGACTCAGTCACCTCTACCCCCCCGCCCATGAATTACGTCTCCTAGTCGGGCCCTGGAGCGCCGGTGCTCCGCCGTGCCCCTCCGCCCCGGGCTGGGTGTCAAACCCGCACCGCTGTAGAACCTTCCAGACTCTAAAGAAGGCCTCTGCTGTGAATCGTGCTGGCCGAGGACATCTACACATCCCGCCTGCAGCGTTCGGCTGCCTCGAGGCTCGACCCGCACCAGAGAAAGTAACAACCACTGCTGGGGAGAAGAGTCCATTTACCATTTACATGCAAACCCTGTCCCCCCATGGCTTTTATTGCTGGTGGTGGGGGGCAGGAGTTAGTGATGACGGTCTGTAGAAAACACTGGGATCGGCTGTTGACCCCCAGCCAAAACTTGAATTAAAGCTGTGGGAGTTCGGCAAGTTTTGTGTTTCAGAGCCAACATGGTGACCGTGGGGGGGGGGGGGCTTGCCTCCCCAGGCAGCCACCAGCGTTCTAAGGCTACTGGAGTGCAGCCTGGCTCTCCTACACCCCCCCCCTCCCCCCTCCGAGGCCTTGAACACCATCTCACTGGCCACTCAGATACGTTGCTGCTAGAAGTTAGAAGAGATCTGGAGTAACAAGGCTGTTATTTTTACAGAGGTATTTATACAGACCATCAGCCGGGTTCAGACGCTCAAGCTTCCGGGGGGGGGGGAGGGGGGGCAGGCTTCCTCTTCCCTCAGAAAAGGTGCCGGTCTGGTGGAAACCAGGATTTGATCCCGAGGGCTCAGAATGGATTTAGGTGGATCTGTTATTGAGCAGATGAATGATTCCGAGGCCTTTCATACAGCAACTGTCACAGATCTGGGAGGGTGCTACCAGACCCCCCCCCCCAGCCCTGGGACTGCATACTGTACTGGGGGGGTCAAGATTCATCCCACTACTCTGGTTTCCACTCAGGGTCCAAAGACATGCAGTTAGGTGACCCGGCAGTGTGTGGGTCTGAGCTTGTGACCTGCACTGGACTGGCATCCCACCCAGGGTAACTCTAACTGCACCCAATAACCCCTGGAAAACCTGCCTGGGACGAGAGGGGGGGCCTGGGATGAGAGGGGGGGCCTGGGACGAGAGGGGGGGCCTGGGACGAGAGACCGGCGAGTTCTCGCTCTTCCTACATGCTTATTCCGTGGAGGAGAAATGCTCTGACAGTCTGGAATCCAGTTAAAGTGACACTCAGCTATTCCTGCCGTAGCTGAGGTCGTCGTAACAAACACACGATACTGCAGCTCTAAATCCAACCACTGTCTGCAAGCGGACAGCTGAGGAGGAGCACAGGTGGGACCCCCCCCCGAAAAAAAAAAAAAAAAACTGTACCACAACGTAACCAGAGCACTGACTCCCCAGTATTCTGAGACTGTTCAGGAGACGAGAGGTTTGGTGTCTGGGAGGGATTCGCATGTGAGAGAAGGCTGGCACCTTCTCTTAGTTAATCTAAACCATCATGGCGTTTGCCGTTTGGCGTCCCACCCAACACAGACCCCCACTATGCTTAGAGCATTGCCCACCGCTCAGATCTCCCATCTGCTCCAGACCGTGCCAATAACCTTCAAAAGGCTCAACGGTAAGAATTACAAAATCACTTTTTATATTGGGAAAACAAAGTAAAAATCGAATTAAAAACATGCACGGATGAAAAGGTTTTTTTTTCCTCTACTGAGGTGAGGAAGCAGTGAATGGAGAGCTGGGTCCGTATCCAAATGCACCCAGCAGGGCAAAGAACCACAGCATTATACGCCCTAGACCTCTTGCAACAGGTAGCAAACTCAACGCGTTTCTGCGAGACCCTCTCCCTAGCTGACCTTAGGGGGGTCACTGCATAGAACATGCTAAACCGGGTGCCGTCTAACCAATCAGGAGTGAGACTGCCCGCCCCCTCGGGGCCAAGAGTGCCTTTGTCAAGCCAGAGGTAACGACCTCCTGCCTCGTATGGTAACCAAGCAACTGAATGGCGGAAGGCGTCCAAAACTCACTGCAAATCGTCATTATTCTAAAGCAGGCCTCCTTTGCACGACAAAGCAGACCGTTGTGAGCTTGAATTCTCGCCACTCTGCTAAACAAGGTAAGAATCTTAGGTAACGATTAGGTAAGAACCTCAATGGTCTGTTTCTACCTGGAGAGGGTCAGAGGAGCTCTGAAGGGGCTGTAAGAGAGACACAGAAAAAGGCCGACGTCTTGATCGTCCATTTGGATAACAAGTGCCCTCTTAATTAGGAACTATCCGTGCATCATCCATACTGCCCCACAGGGCAACACAGAGAAGGGCACACACAGAAGGGCAACGCACAGAGCTAGGTTGACCATGAAACTGAGACTGAGGGCTTCAGAGATTTTTGACTGTCTGCCCATTTGTGTAGTAAGTAGGTAAATGATAGTGTTTTTCTTTAAAACCGTGCACAGTTGATATTTTGTCACAAGATAAAACAGAGCCTATGACATCGATTTTGGTCATAACTTAATATCGGTCCCCAAGGATCGGACTGGGAAACACTGCAGAGTCGGATCACGGTGAGTCTGGAGCCTATTCTACGTGGCAGGAGACATCAGAGGGCTCCCTGCATCCCAGCAAAGCTGAAGGCCCGACAAAGGAACAGAGCAGCTCACTCCGGTCTCTCCAGCCAAAAGACAAGGCGACCTTCCACTACAGCTATGGTACTGACTGAATTTTACATATTTAGCAGACGTTTTTGTCCAAAATGACATGCAAGTGAGGTAAGTAGCACACTGGAAACATTCATGCTGTTGATGAGTCAGTGAGTATAAGTGCAGCTAGGCTGAGCCTCCAGTGAATTACTCAGGAGCTACACAACAGATACACAACTACTCACATAACTATGAACAATGTAAGACGGTAATAAAACAGTTCAGGGGTCTGCATGTGCAAAACAAATTAAAAAAGAAAGCATTCAAATTAGGTGAATAGGCGTCAGGTTAGTGGAGGAATTCATGTGACAGACTGAGAAGATGGGGAGGGAGTCTGAAGACCGTCACAGAGGAGAACCTTCCGGAGCCCCGAGCAGCGGCACCTTGCTGGCACAAGGAGGCGAGATGGAACTGAACGTCGTCTAGCTGGTTTAAAAAGGTCTCTGTGTTGCGTGATGTGAGGAGCCGGCCAGCACCTCCTCAGCACCTCCTCAGCACACACAGGAGAATTCCTCCTGAGATTGGAAAACGTTTTATCTACTGGAATGGAAAAAAGAGGCCGAGATAGACTTCGAACGACGTCCCGGTCGATATCGACGGAAATACATACAGCCAGGTCTGTAATTATATCTTTGTGGGGACTCTCCATTCATTTCTATGGGGAAAACCCTAATCCCAACATGCTGACCTTAACCCCTACCCAGCCATAATCTTAACCAAACAAGATTGCATTCACAGATCTTTGTGGAGATCTGAAACCCGCGGGGTCCCCACAATGTCAAAATAAAACATGTTTTTATTACATTGCGGGGGGCATTTGGTCCCTAAGATGCAGTATAAACCTAATCTACACACACACGCATACAAGAGGAGGAGGCAGGTATTCAGGCCCTGTGAAGGTGATTCTCCGGTGCTGTGCAGGAAGCCGTCCCACACAGCCAATCAGATCCAGCTTTGCATAAGTGTGTCATCAGGTATCAGCCACTCACAGGGCGACACATCATCCGTAGGACCAGCATGGGGTCACTCGCATATTTCTGCCGCTCTCGACCCGAAACTCTCAGAAAAGTCGTAATTCATGCTCAACTCCACAATTCACAAGATGGCGTCTGGGTCTTGGGTACATTTCATCGTAAAGACCATGTAATTTCTGACGAATTCGTATGTAATTTTCAGTTCTGGCACGAATCATAAATTTAAAAAAAATAACAACAACAACATTTTAACCCAGAAAATAAAACATCTGGTCATTGGAAAAAAACATATATATATAGATATAGATTATATATGTACATATATATACACATATTATTTTGAAATAAAATCAGTTCAATGCCACAGCAAACCAAGCCAGTTCTGGCCTTGCTTAGGTGACATTATACTGTAACAGAAGAGGGCAACACAGGAAGCGGCGATGGCCAGTCGGAACAGTCCTCAGATGTGAGCGGGCAGCTGGGTAGCGCGGTGGCAGTGTGCCCCCCTGACCGGCTACACGCGCCAGGGACAGAAAGGGCACGCTGCCGGGGCGGTCGGCCGCCAGCCCGCAGCGCCAGCCGCAGTTCACTCGGGTATAAACGGGCCTCTGAAATCTTGCCGGGTGACTCTCCCACGACAGGAATTTTCCCCGAGTCACACAGGTTCTCCAGACCGTCAGGCTGTTACTCAACAGCGCGACGTTCCAGCCAGGCCACGGAAAAACCAGCGAAGTTCAGCCCCACATCCCCAGCGAGAAATATGTGTCCCGTCCAGCCTGTCGTCTCACTCGCGGCGCGGACACAAGTTTCTGTGTGGGAGGTGGGGCCGCTGTCCATCAAGGGCGGGCACAGTCAGGTGACCCTCATAGTTTGTTTCGATTCGCTCCACCCGTCCCTCATTCCAGCGTCGCCAAATCAGTGTTGTAACAAAAACAGAAAGCAATTACTGCACCGCTGATGCAACCGCTGCACCTGAGGAAGTCAAAGCCACTTGCCACAGTGGGTTCTGTCTTGATAAGGCCAGAACTTTCTTTAAAAATAAAAATAAAAAACAACAGGAGCCTAAGCCATTAACCCAGAGCGTGAAGTGGATGATGGCTGGAGCCGCCTTGTGTTGCTGGGCCTTCATATCAAGCAAGCTGCGTCTCCCAGGTGCTCAGACCTTGCTGCTGACAGGCTGTTATAAAAGGGGCCCGTGGGCCTCGCAGGTCTTGCTTTTCTACCTGCCCTCCTGGCTGGGGCTGACGTCCACCGCAGCATCTGCCGAACCCCCATCGATAATCATGCCCCCCCCCCCCCTCCGGCGGGTCCTGGGGGCCCCCTCGCTTGCCCGGTCATCGCTGGGGCCGGATCTGAAGGTCTCAATGCTCCAGGTCTCACGCTTCCGTCACGCGTGTTTCTACATCTACATGTTAAATTGCCGTGAACAAGCCAGACCGCAGGCTATTTGGTAAAGGGGGGGGGGGAAGGAGCTTCAAAAAACATAAACTCCTGCAAATATGCATACAGGTTAGCCCCCCTCCTCCTCCAAAGACAACAAACACCACAGAAAGCAGCCTTCCTCACCGCTTCGGGATTTTAAATGATTCGGGTAGTTTGTTGGCTTCCACAGTGGACCGTGGGGGGAGGACGTTGAAGGTTCTTCAAAAATTCTGGCCTTTCCGCCTCTTTCCTGGGCTTTGGACAGACAGAGCCGGACTCAGAGGTGGGGAGTCCCTGACGCAGGCGACATGAGGGCGGCTGCAGCCCCGACTCTGTCAGGATGTCAGCAGGAAACACACAGCTACCGCTGATAACCGGCATGAAAGCGGGGAGAAGAGACCCTGCAGTGAGGGGCCTTCCTGCCATGCCACCCACCCAGGCGGAGAGACTCACTGAGCATGTGCAGAGCATCGCATCCAACCAGCTACGAGGTGGGGGTGGGGGGGGGATCCTGTGCAAAATCTTGCCGGTTTTATGTCAAGCTCAATTAAAGCCCGAAAAAAACGAAGAAAAGAAAAACGTTATCTGACGGCGGGTCGGGGTCGCAGTTCCGATTAAGTCCTGCTTTTCAGACACAGCCTGAAATGTCTGTTGCGGCAACGCGAGACGCCGCCACTGCCAGCCCCCCCCCGGCTCTGTCCATTGTTGGCGACAGGAAGCAGGAGCGCAGTGCGACCGGGAGTCCAGGAGAAGCAGCTCCAGCCGCCCGGCCGTCTCCCCGCATCCCGCAGCCCGGCCTTTACCACCCCAGCCACCTCAGCGTGCCTTAACTTCACTGCCTGAGTGTCACCCAGCTGCTTCAGAAAGGTCTCTGCAGTCACGGACCACCCAACTCCCCGCTAAAGGCCATTTGCTAACTCTTGTTGGCCCCTTTTCTCTGCTACCATTTCGCTCATGGGCTTAATGTTCCAGTTAGCCAGCGCTAACCGAACTCAGACCATTTTGATAGAGGACGACGCGTGCCATAGATGTTTCTGGAACATGCAGGAACTCTGCTTTTCTGCTACATGCAGCCGCTAATCAGCAGGGAAACTCTCAAGCGCTAACGGACGCTAAAGAAAGGCTCACAGACAAACACCCTCCCAGAGTCTTCAGTCCAGGAGATTCCAATTTCACCTCACATAGGCTTTTAAATCTCTCACCCGAGGTCCAACCTGTAGCAGCACGTCTGCGATATTTCCGCCTTGCATCCCGTGCAAATCCTCTCCACTTCTGGAAGGCCGGATAAGGCTTTGCCTCTAAAACGTTTAATTACATGGAACACTCACAAAAACATACCGAAATTCACGCTTGGCACACGAGCAAAAACCTCAGGATCTCAGAACCATGATTAAGGGCAACGGCAAGATCCAGGACCAGTCGTGAGCAAAGCCGGCGGCCTCTCGCACTACAAAGACCGTGCAGGGCCCGGGGCCCGGGGCCCGATGGCGAGGAAGCCGTCTCTCAGCACCTCTCGCAGGAATTTCTTTAATTACTGGAAAAAACAATCTTCCAAACCTCTCTGTGATCTTCACTCTACCGACATGCGACCTGTGAACTATTTCAAAGTAATGAACCTGCATGATTTTTCAATTTCACTTCCACCAGATTACATGTGTCCCTACATCAGCGTGATGTCGATGTGCCCCCACCCCCGAGGGGAGAAATATCACGCTGCAGGGAAGATGTCCAACGTCGTAAATGAGCACGAGTGGTAATACGTCTAACGCCATGATAATCACGGGCAACGCGGTGGTATTTAACAGCAACGTCAGCCCAAAAGCGAAGGGGGGGGGGGTTAATCTGGCAGAAATGCGGTAATAAGTTACAGATGTACATCCGCGAGGGACGGCCGCCCACAGGCGTGGCCTCTGCTGCAGTTTAACGGCGAATGCGCTGACGCCGCATGGAAACGGACAAAATAAACACTCCTGGCACCAGGATGAGGGAGAGAAACAAACAAACGGGCTACAGGGGGAATGGAGAGATGCAGCGGGAGCGCAAAGGTGCTCGGACGCGTGTGCCGGACCCAGGCGCATGCGAGCGCCTTTCTCCCTCATTCCGAGACTGACCTGTGGTTTGGGATGAAGAGCGGCTAAGGCGGGGGAGCCGTTTGAAGGGAAAGGGGGCGGGACATTTCTGAGGGAAGCCTTGGTGTTCGAACCCGGGCCAGCAGGAGTGTCCTCAGCTTTACCGAAGAAACAGGACAAACAGACGGAGGCTTCGCGTTCGCCAAGGCCGCCGCACATTTCTGCCGCTGGCGTTTTTCCGAAACACCGGCAACCTGCAGCAGCCGATGTCAAGAAGACATAAAAGGGAGTTATGGAGAACATATGGGCCGCGAGAAAGGCGGCGCCCCCCCCCCCTCCCGGGCAGCCGGCGCTGGGAGTGGCAGGAAAACGGCCCGTTGAGCCGCAAGATCCGAGTCCCGGACGGCAAGAGCCGCAAACGCCGCTGCTGGAGATGCACGGCTAACCGTTTCAATAATGCCGGTCGGCCGCTCGCCCCAGACCGCAGAAGGTCAGCAGGCAGCAAATTCAGGTGCTAAAGGTCTTATCTAGATGTCCTCCGGCTGAGTGTTCCGCCCCCCACCTGCAGAGCGTAGCAGGAATCGCCAGACGAGTCCAGTCATGGGGTCCACATGATTTGATCCGGGTGTGTGATCGTACATCCATGATGCTCCACAAACAAAGCATTAAAAACTACATCTCCCAGAATGCAGGGGTGCCGATGACGCCCAGGGATGACGCAGCACTCTTGTCTGACTTGGAAAAATCCAGAATTCCTTCTGCCATGTTTCTGTCGTTTAGAGTGTGTCAGACGGAATGAGTCAAGGGTGGCTGGATGCCACCCATGGGGCACAACAAGGCCAGCAAATACCCCAGGGAGCCCAAAACCAGCACATACAACCTACGAAAGTAGGCTATACCTGTGTGTGAATGGTGTGTGAGTGTGTGAATGGTGTGTGAGTGTGTGAGTGTGTGAATGGTGTGTGAGTGTGTGAATGGTGTGTGAGTGTGTGAATGGTGTGTGAATGGTGTGTGAGTGTGTGAATGGTGTGTGAGTGTGTGAATGGTGTGTGAGTGTGTGAGTGTGTGAGTGTGTGAATGGTGTGTGAGTGTGTGAGTGTGTGAATGGTGTGTGAGTGTGTGAATGGTGTGTGAGTGTGCCCTGCAATGGGCTGGCCCCACATCCAGGGTCGTTCCCTGCCTCGTGTTCATTGCTTCCGGGATAGAGGCTCCGGACCCCCCACGACCCAGAAGGATAAGCTGGTTGGAAAATGGATGGATGGATGGATGGAAATAGGGTATACCTTTAAAAGGCCTTCGCTCCATTTATCTTCCCCCACATTAAAATACTTCATTATTTGTGCCCTAAAGGTTTCTAGGCTCAATCTTGGTAACAGGGGGGTATTCCATGAAGTTCGTTCCCTTACATTTAGCCCAGACTACCATAAATCTGACAAGTTATCTGGCCTGAGAACAGATCAAGGACAACAGCTCGCTTTTTCTAACTAGCATTACGCTGAAACATCATCTTTGCTGAAAGCATCGCTAAGACAAAGCAAAATTACACCAATACTGCAAAAATTACCCCTGCAAATTCAATAAAGGTGACTAAGTTACGCCTTACGGCCCCAGAAGCGGGAGGCCAACCACCAAACGGCGAAACGCTGAGATGTTCTGCATGACAGACAAGCATGTAGAGAGACTTAGTTACTTAGTTATAAGTGATAAATATTAAGCTACTTATAATGGCAGCAATATGTTAGTGTTGGGGTCAAAGTACTGAGTGGATTTGAAGTACCATTTGATCACAGTACAAAAAGGTCTTTGTTTGTGTGTTCAAAAACTACTTAGGGCTGTGTACACCCCCCCCCCCCCCCCCCCCCCACCCGCCGCGGACACCTACGAACCCGGCGCCGGTCCCCCCCGCCCCC
>JAABNY020000046.1:1416596-1438700 GCA_015164015.2 Brevimyrus niger | reverse complement strand
ACACACACACACACACACACACACACACACACACACACACACACACACACACACACACACACACACACACACATCCAACCCTGAACTACCTGTTTTTACATGAAACTCCTTTGAGTTCTTCAGCTTCCTCTCATACACTAGGAGCATGGATCACTCTTGGTGCTTTTTGGATCCCCCTGCTATCCGTCCAGGCTGTCGCCTGCCTAGTGCCCTGTTTTTCCTGCAATGGGCTCCAGGTAACACCGTGATCCTATACTGGATACGCAGTTAATGGAATATGCATGGGTAAATTTATACACCGTTTGTATTGTATAACAAAACTACAAGTACGTGGACTACAGTACAAACCAAATGCCCCTCCTTTGAATTATTGCCCCCCTATTGCCCAGAATGACCTCTGTAATCATACACATGCAGTCACCAGTCACACACCAAACACCACTGTAATTACATCCGTGTAGCCAGTTGTTACATATTAATTTCCCCTGCAGTGGCATGACTGTTAGGTATAACTGACCTCTGCAGCCATATGCGTACATCCAATAACATATTAATACTCACTGTCAAGGCACAGTTACACATTAAATGCCACTGTAGTTCCCATTTGCTACATATGAATGACTCTACAACCATTCTGCATCTATTATTGAATCACACCCAAAATCTGTTTTTTTACACCATCAGGGACACCATAAAGGGGGGGGGGTATGATTATTCCATCGGTTTGGGTTGGGGGCCCCAATATGATATGCTTTCAAGGGCCCAAAACCTCTAGCAGTGCCTGTGGTCACTGGACACATCTTTTTTTGTATTTGAACCACCCATTCATCCATTTTCTGAAAGTGCTTATCCTGTCCAGGGGGGAGACTCTTCCGGAATCCAGGGACACAAGGCAGGGGATAACTCAACGTTGGAAACCAACCCAGCGCAGGATTTAACAAATACAATAAAAATAAGCTTGATAAAATATAAATGGTAACTTTTTTTCTTTCAGCCAGTATTCAGATTTAGAGCTACAGGCATTTAAGCAACATAACTTAATGTAAGTTCTCGCGTTTTCAAGGAAAGCATTCATCATAAGAAGCTCTGTCGGATAATTCAGGTCGACAGCGCAAACCTCACATCCTACTGCAAGTATCTTGCTGTATTTGCAGTTACCCCAAACATTACTATCCCTCTTAAGACCTAAAAACAGTCATTTGCCTTTATTTTAAACATATTTCTCCCAGGAAAATTTTACCTGGCTCTTATCTTAGTGATCTCTCCCCACTGATGTCGTCATTTATAATTTCTGTTTTCGGTAACCGCGATAACTCCGTCACGAAGAAATCGGCGCCGATCTCCGCCTTGCGGGGCAGCAGTTGAGAGTTTGTCTGCATAAATCCTTCCTCAATCAATCTCCCAACGCTTCTGAAATATAAATGGCACTACGACAGGTTTGCTGACTTCACCTTCGGGGAGGAAAATAATAATAATGCCACAGGCTTCTAAATATATGCAGCGGAGGGTGGGAAAAGAAAGAAAACAGAACAGATGAGCCGCGCGTGAAGGGTTAGGATTTCCTACTCGCATTTATAATGGAGAAAAAAAATTGCTGCGCGGGCATTAGTCAGAACCGCCCAAGCGGCTGCGCCTTTTCCCATCCATCAGTCCTGTGCGGTTTGGTGCCCTACCTCTCTCTTTGAAATAAACAAATAAATAAAAATCGTTTCGCCGGTTGCTTCCGCACTGCCGCTCAAGAGCGACTGCGTGAATTGGCATTAAACTGGCGCCAGCCGCTTCCCGTTGGGTGCATGCGAGGGACGTGTTAATGCCTGGAACTTGCAGACAAGGTACTGCAATGAAGATAAGGCGGACAATGAGGAGGTGTGATACATATTCATAAATAGGCAGCAATAAAGTCAGTACATGGGGAGTCAGAGTGATATTCAAGTGACGTAAAGCTGTGTGGATCCACCAGTAGGATTCCCCACGTTCAGAGACCACAGGATTGGGTTTGGACAGATTGGCTGAAATTCGCACAGCGTAGGAGATCAGGGCTGAGAGCCAACATGGCATCGACCAGATGCTCAAACCTACATCATCTGCATCAGACCCAATTAGTGCAACTTAATCTGCGAATACTGCAGCTTAGGTCAACACGACAAAGGGTTGAGTCTCTAGTCTTTGGGCTGCTAACTTTGGTTACCTGACTGGAGTGAGATTTTCCATTTCAAGTCTGCACACATGCACACGCATTTATTACCTTTTAACGAGTCTGTGGGGTTTGAAAATTGCATCAAACACTTTATATGTAACTAATTTTAGTTTTATAATGGAATAATATAGGTTAACCATCTTTCGTGAGTGTGAGTGTCTGACAGCCTGAGTCTCTGGCAGCCCTGTAGTTCAGGAACCATCTTAAGTCATAATTTGTTGCTAAATGGCACTTGCACACGGAAGTTCCGGAACCTGGTCACTGGGCTGTCTGGACCTGGGACTTTTGTAGCTCCTGGCCACTGCAGTATGTCTCTTTCACACTGGCAGTGGATCGCAGCTGTTAAGCACGGGTTTGATTGTAAGGTCGGCTGTTAAGTGTTACCTTAAATAATACATTGACCCAGTTTTAAACTGGGGGCCGTGTTATTCGTCAGTAGCTGCGCTGCTTCTTAAGTTACAACATAGTTGGCAACTTTTAAATAAATAAACAGTCACAAAGAGTAACGTTTTTAATGTGGACGACCAATCAATGCTGTAATGCTCGGCAGACACGGATATTGCAGCAGCAGAAACGTGACAGTTTTTTTAACTATAGTGCTAAAAGGACTAACAGACACCAATAACCACCTCGACAAAGATACGAAGGACACACATGGAGGTCCAACGTCGGAGGGTAGAGACACGCGAGGATCGGGCTGCATTTCACACATGATAAAGGCAAGGGCGCACAACAAGGGCTGAGCATTAATAACCAACAGGGGCTATTTACAGTCACCAGGACATGCACTATGGTTGTCCAACATGACGGGGACCAGCTAGCTGTTCCATGTGATCGTTGAGTTTGTTAATACTGTCTAATTCATAGCTAGCTGTTTCTTTGCTCTGTATTTATGAAAATTGTTTCAACCCCCGCTGTAATAGAAACCCGTAATGTGCCATGTGTGTGCCCGGATGGTGGGGGGGTCCGTACCCACCACAGATCAGCTACGGCCTCTTATACCACTAGTATTTTTATAAAATCTGTGGTAAAGTTAGACATTTGCTGTAGGTGCTTGACAGTCGTTCTGCTACATGAGATGCTCAAGCTGAAGGGAAACAAACTGGGTTCAGGTGTAACAAACAACTGCAGGGCATTTAACTGGCTTGCCAGCTAACCAGCTACAATGGCATCCACTCCCCTATGCAGAAGATCGTTTGTTGGGTGGTAGGTGGTACACTGTCAGGAAAAAATACCAGTTTAAACCTTTGAGGGTACAATTACTAGTCAGTGGGGCTGTACCCTCAAGGGTCTGCCAATTGTACCCTGTACCCAGCTATAGGCAAATGTGCTTTTTAGTCTAAGGTGCAGTAATGGCCTCTGATGAGCATTATTGTACCATTGAGGGTGCACTGCTTATTGTGCCCTTGATGGTGCACTGATTATTGTACCATTGAAGGTGCACTGCTTATTGTACCATTGAGGGTGCACTGCTTATTGTGCCCTTGATGGTGCACTGATTATTGTACCATTGAGGGTGCACTGCTTATTGTACCATTGAGGGTGCACTGTTTATTGTACCATTGAGGGTGCACTGTTTATTGTGCCCTTGATGGTGCACTGCTCATTGTACCGTGGAGAACAAAACAATACCAGGGCTGCAGCTTTTTCTCCAGTGCCGAACCTTCTCCTGACCCTCTGTTTCACTTATCACTGGCATTACAAAATATAAGCCCTTTAGACGGACCACACCCAGTACTAGTGGGGGAGGGGGGGGGCAGCAGTGTGTGCCAGTTCTTAGTTTATGGAAAAGCAGCAAATTCTGCTAAGCTTCCACCTTAGGTGTCACAGCTTGTGGAAGTATTTGAATGAACGCCCCTCAAACCAGAAGCAGAAAAAGAACATAGATTATGAACGCGACAGTAATAGCTTTGTGCAGAGGAGATTTGTGTGGTGGTGGGAGACCTGCCAGGAGACTGGAGGCCTACTTCTTCTGTCATCAGTCCAATGGCCTACTGATTTTTTTTCCACAGGATCAAGCAGATGTTGGCCTTAAACGATTTGCTGACCGCATGTTGTAGGGGGGTCCTGTCCGGAGTGTGCGCCACTCCGCATGATCCCACAAAGGGCAGATACTGCAGAAGATTGAGGAAAATAAACACTCTGCTGACCTATCAAGCCTGAACAGGGGAAACTGCCACGTGGGACGAGATTACAGGAACTGAGACTGTGCCAGACTGGTTTGTGGGTTAATCGAGGTGAGAACCTGGCCCATCAATGTGTGCATATACATGAGGCTTAAGCTGTTTGGAGGGAAACGCTCAATACGCAGCAACGCGGTCTCCTGACTCGCCTTCCAAGGGGCACATCGCTATATGTTTAATGCTACTAGCCTACTGGGCTAAGGCGATACCATCCAAACAACTGACGGGGGAAAGCGTTGAAAGTGACAGGGATTTAAGAAAGGAAATAATCGCGCTAATAACTTTTGTTAATTGGGCCTCATACCATAAAAGCCAAATGTGGCATCTGTGTTACAAAAGGTAATTTCTCTCCTGGGGGAAGAAAAAAACAACAAAATAGATTTAGGAATGTGTCCCTTATGATGCATTTGCTCCGTAATTCATCCCTCGTTGTTGTTTTTTTTCTGTATGCTAAAGTGAGTCCGGTCTTTATCTTATTACTGCGACAAATTATGGGGCGCTTTAATTGCTCCCCCCCTTCGCGAGCAGACTGGGACCGGCCGCGTGTCCCTCTCTCACCGCTTGACAATTCACTGTGAGCCAAGGGGAGCGGATTTCGGCTGGGAAGATAATAGCGAGAGAGGTCCTTATTATAACATAATGGAGTGCGCTATGCTCTCGCCTTTCAAATACGACCTTAGCAGGATCATCCCGGCTGCGCAACCGATTCTCCGACCTCCCTTGGGCTAATGAACCTGTGCTGCATCTGCCGTATTTCCACCCCAACGAGGGCTGACAGAGCGGACGGACTAATTGAGTGTCGGACCTTAGTGAATAAAGTCGCTCCGGTAATTGCCTAGTTCGGGAGCAAATGGGATAGATAAGGGGCGCTGCGTTAATATGCCCTGTCAGAATCCAGCGGGTTTTTTTTACCCCTTACCACAGCACCCCACAACCCCCATCCACCCGGCTCTTCCTTAGAGAAGGCGAGGAAAGGCAGTATCACTGAAAAGAGGACGGCGCATTATCGCAATCACCCCCGGCGCTAATAAAAACATCATCGCCTGGCGGCGGGTGATGGGCGGGAATCCCCGTGACGGGGGTAGAACCGGAGTTAGCGGGGGCAGCATTAACAAGACAACGGGGCGCGCGTTTCTACTGCACTCATTTATCAATAATATAGCGCTGACTCATGCTCCGCAAAGACTGTCCAGCTGTTAGTACTATAACGGAATATATACACGTTCAATTTGAAACATTTTGCCACTGTCTGGTTTACTGACAATATATCAATAAAAAAATGACCACACAGTAACGAAATCGCCGTTCATAATTAGTTATCTATCACGATATTTTGCTCGTTCAGTAGTTAATTTGTTTTAAGTCTTACCTTTAAAATAAAATAGCATATATTCGTGTGTGTATGTGTGCGTGTTTGTCAGTGTGTGTACCCTATAAAATAACAAAAAAAAGTGTTTATTAAAAGTTTTGATAAAGGTAATTTCAAGCAACTTAAGTGCAAATTTCATATATAAGTGTTTATGTAGCTGGTCATGGGCAAATCCACAGCTTAGTTGACAGGAAGATGAATTACATACAAATGCGTTAGGATGCCTGTTTGTTGAGTGCGGTGTGGTGTTACCTAATCCCTGTCTTGTAACTTAATTAGGAATGCTTATGGACACACAGCTGATGGAGAAGTTCTGAAGTGTTTTTTGTGATGACCACTTGATTAATCATAGCCATTATATCCCAGTTGCATTGCTCATATTTACCTCGATACCATCCGGATGGCTCATTCACAAACCCTCGAAGCAGATTTTTATCATTGGGAGAACATGTGATATGAAGGTTAATGGTTTTTCGTAGTTACAATGAGGCGGTGTCTGCTGTTGCGACTGTGTAAGCATTATCTATCACTATTTGTACTTGGCAGCGACCGCTTGTGCTTGGTGTCCGTCCTGGCCGGGCGGTGCGGCAGCAGTTTACGCACAAAGTCGCAAATCGTACAAAAATAGAAGCCGGTGGCAATCAAAACGGCAAGGAGGTGCAACCAACCTGAAGCCGCTCTGTCTATGTCGGTACCCGACCTGCTGAGTTTACTGCACTCCTGTGCTCCTCCTCCACCTTCAACTCAGCGGCTTTTTAAGGCTCTTTTAAAATAGGCTAGCGGGCAGACGTCGTTTGTGGGGTCTCTGTGTTTCACACAAGGGCGCGAGCGAAGTGGATGAATAACACAGCGAAGGGGAAGCACCACGCGCACGGCGCCCATGCGGTAGTGCAGGAATCGCGTGGCGGCTTCGATCGCGGCACATCGATACGCCGCTTCCTCGCCCACCTGCCGAAATATGAGAAACTCCAGCCGCCCGGGAGTCGATAGGTCGCTGTTCCGCATGTCACAGGACGGAAAGTCAGTGGTCTCACTATAGCCGATATTAAAGGGCAAAATGGTTGCACTTGAACAGCGGAGATATTGATAAGAAGAATAGAAAAATACTAACATCGTCGTAACGAAAATTAAAAGATAACCTGGGATTCGGATTTAGACATCAGGAGCAGGTGAGTTTCATGCGTTATTTTCAGATGCCATTTATTCTAAGTGTGATAAGAGAACATTTGTTTTAAAACACAGCCGTTTATTAATCGTGCTCACCTACCAAAGGGAGTGATTTCTATCTTTCTGTATATTTTTATCTTTCTGTATATTTTTACCATAAAAAACACAAACATTTTAAATCAATCTGGAAGTGTCACTGGAGATACACTGCAAAATATATCCTAAAATATGATGCATGGACAGACACAAATCGGCTAGATGCGTATATTATAATAGCATGCTGGCATTATAACCTGTTCTATATACATATGCTTCTCACGGGTGCCGAGTCGTCGCGCTTATTCAGTAAATGAATAACACAGGGTATTTGTGTCGGCAGTTTCATCTATAAATCGGATTATAAAGTAAAAGCCAAATCGAAATCTCCCAAAAACCCTTAACTTATAGCCTAACTTAGATCACCAACTGTCTAATCAGTGTCACAGTTCATCAGTGTGCGGTCTTTCACGCCACCCAGAGAAGCATTTATTAATTCAACTCTTTAATTTCACTTACGATGTCCACGTATGTAGCTCAGACTAATGAGTTAGTCTGAAAAAACTGCAGCCAAAAGCATCGTGCGTTACACGCCGCTTCAAACTCTTAGACGGAACAAGATTATAGCGTGTTTTTGTGTTTGCTCCGTGTATATTGGCGCAATAACATGCACGTGCATTTAGTAAGTTTCCGAGTACTCAATGACCTTGATGTTGCTACACAGTATTGGATTTGCTAAGGCCTGAACGTTGGGTGTAGGACCTGTCGTCGAATTCTTGAACGCTATATAATGTTTTTGGTTCAGTTTATAAATCGTAACGCAATGATTATGCTCATTAAATTGTTATCAATATGAATATTTATTTAAGCCAAGCTGTGGGGCAGGGGCTTGGGAAGCTCTCTGAAGCGTCTCCCAAGACCCGAAAGCCCGAATTTGAAACGTACCTGTGTCAGATATACCCGCCAGTCGCAGCTCCTCCTTGAGGGCGCGCGATAGCTTCTTTTTTAATTTCCAGTGGCTTTCATGCCTCGCGCTGCACCCTTTGATGTCGCTCCCAACGAGGCTCTTATGTAAGAACACCCCCCGGAATATGCTAATGCCTACAGATTGACTTTGGAGCCTGTTAATTAACACAGTTGCATTTAAAAAGAACATTATCTCAGTGCTCACCAAAAATTGCGTTATTTAACTGGGAATTAATATCAATTTAATTTGGAAAGGGTGGATATAACGAAGTCACGTTTGGCCTTGTCAATAATAAACACATCGTTCAAACAAAAATATTTAGGATATTCTTTGTATAATATTATTTGTATAATAGTATGATACAAGGGACTGTAGTAATACATTAATAACGGCGTTTCAATTAGAGCTTCTGGGGGGAAACAGCTTTATTAACCACATTTTAAAAATCATAATGTGCATGTTTTTGTTTTTCTGATGTCCTTGTGTAATTTCACATCATGGGGTTCGATCAGAGAAGTATTTTATGGTAATCATGCGTTTTTGAGTCAAGTAAAGTATAGTTTAAATACTGTTTGCGCGCAACTTTGTACAGTTTTACGTCACAGACGGCCAGCTAAATGCTATATTATGTAGAGGTATGGGAAGGTGGCCAAAAATAGCTGGAGAGGACATTTTAGAAAATCTGTATCTAAATCAAGAGTTATTGATTTATTAATAGACCGTTCACCTGCTTACCGCTAACTTGTGCAGACTTATCCGGGTGAGGAAATGATGTCATTCCTCAGTGATCATAATGTTTGGAGTAAATTGGATTTCTAAATTGCCTATACTGTGTTTGTCACCTGGATCCCTGCCATGTGCCATGTTTCTTAGAAAAGGCAGCAAGGATAAGTACTTATATTGAGTACATATAGGCCTACATGAATATTTATACGGATTAGTTCAATATTACCTCGTGGTTAAATTATGTAGGCTGCTCACGCATTTTTTTTCGCCACAGGTGTTTATGGGAACAATTTTCACAAACGTGTTGAAGTCCTGCGAGACTTCACATCTAAGTCCATTTTGTCCAATAATAATAAATCTGTTTTAGGGACAGTCTGTCACGGGGACAGTTTCACACGATGCAGTTACAAGATCCTGTCAGTAGGTGGCGAAACACTATCGGCAAAAAGGCAAATGCATCAACGTCAATAGGTTCCTTGACAGCCAGGCACAAAAAGGCAATTTTCCACCTGTACCTGCCTATCTGGGAAACACAGCTGAGACATCGTTGCCCCTGATATTTCTCTTTGTAGAAATTTATACTATTGCAAAAATGTGAACTCCCCCCCCACCCCAATTGTTAGATAGTTAAGGGCAGGATCTATATGGTAATTATATTCTCAGACAGACTTCTTATTGTATTCTAATAAGGATCAGTTATTTCAGAACAGGGTTGAAAGGGGGGCACCCTGTCACACATTAATTAAAAATCAAATTTTGGTCGCGTCTGTGTGGTTAACCTCCTCCCCGCACGCGCAACCCCAGCCAGGCTCCGCAGTCTCGAGGTACGGGTTCCCCCTCCACCCCGGCTGTGGCTGCTGCTGCTGTGCAGCCATTCATAATAAGCTGCTTCTGAGGGAGTGTCTGAACAAGGCCAACAGCCGCCCCACCGGACTGAGCTGTCGGGAATATGCTCTTGACGGCTCGCATTGAGCGAAGGCAACGTATGTTAATCATCTGTACAAAGAGCGCGTCTGCGTGAGCGTCTGCGTATAACTCCAGTCTGAGAACCAGTGGGATGTTTGTTGGAGCGATATACATGCAGCATATAGCGTTATGTGCGCTTTTCGTGGATGAATGAGGCTGGGTTTATAGGACGTGTAACGCCTGTCTAGGGACAGGTGGCAGGGAAGTCTGCTGTTTTTACTAGGGTGGTGCGGTGTTATGTCCGATGCATCATTAGATGGGAACGATGTAACCGTACCCTAGTTGGACTCCGAGGTGCGATGTTCATGGCCAGTTTACTCTGGTAAACCCGCTTGTTAGCATTAGAATGCCGGTACCGCTTCGGCGGCGTTGTGCAACCGCACCTGGGTGTTGCTCACCTGTCGAGGAAAATGGTTTTCAAAAAGTCTCCTTGCTACCAAGCGCGTGAGATGGGTTTAAGGTCACGTGCCTTATATATGGCACCCGTATTTGATTAGAATATAATTTAATGGTGATAAATCCGCATTTAAACAACGTACCAGTAAGTGCTTATATGTAACTTTGAGAAAATTTATTTGAGAAAAGGGATAGATGGATGGGCGGATAGTTTGGTGGATGGATGGATTTTACTAGTTAGTGTAAGACACAGGCCTTCGTAGCTTGCTATTTTAATAGCATATAGTATATATATATATATATATATAGTGTAGTAGAGCAGGACTATATGGTAGTTGGATAGTATTTATGTATGTAGTTTTTTTGTTTTCTAGTCAGGTGTGTTTTATTTTTAAGTACAAAGATTCCAGTACAACTGATGGCCAGAGTACACAAGACGCTGCAAGCTATATGGATAGACAAATATAAAGCGTGAAATGCAACCGCACTGTGTTCCTGTAAGAATGTTAATTGAAACGTGGGTTACATATAATTTGGACAGTTTTGGTAATTTATTGAATAATCTAATAATGTTATGGAAATGGGTGGAGATTTGCAACAATAACAGACATAATCAGGGTTCAGTCTTCTGGCAGTGGTGTGATGAAGAGAAAAGGCAGGATTACCGAGACGTCTTTGAGGCTTAGCTCTGGGGATCCGGACGTGCCTTCTGGGGAGAAACTCCTCTCACACAACATCAATAATGAATGAACGATATCTTGTTCAGTAGAGGACTAAACTTTACCAGCATACTGATTTTCGTAAGCCTTCTGCAAAAAATAAATGTTGGTCTGAGTATCTGAGAAGCATTTGAGTTTGGCAACTTGGCACGAAGGTAGACTTGGAAATTAAGGCTATTATCTAAAGCGTACATACATCTAAAATATGAATCGTCTTTTATGTAGACCTATAGTGTCTAGTCCCTGTTTCAGATGGGGTCCGGCTAACGAATGATGAGGCGTCGCCTGACCTGCTGTATGACAGGAGGCTTCGCAAAAACAGTAAAACCGGGAATCATCAATGTGTCTGAACGTGACCGTGGCAAAAGTTTTTGACAGAGAAAAAAACCTGTACGCTACCTTTTAAAACACCATATCCGTCCAAAAAAGAAAGAAAAAATCTATCAAAATGCCACGGTCTTCACCCCAAAGGCTTAATTATAATAGGCGTATATATTTATGGGGGGACACCCCCCCCCCAGTATTCAGATGTGGTCACAATGCCCCTCCAATATGTATTATAATTATGGCCTTTGTCCCCCCAGTGTATGACTCAACTATAGTCTTCGTTCACCCCCTAATAAAACGGTAACAGAGAGTGTGCTCACAGTGGTCACGTGAACGAAAATCATTTTGACATAAGACTGCAGAAGATCATTGATGCCCTTTTTAAAATATTAAATGCCACTATTTAAAAATGAATGCAGGACTGTTTTATTAACTTCAACAAAATAATCTGTTAAACATTTGTGACACGCGTGACGTGGAATAACAGAGACGAGACGAGTCGAACGGCAGATTCGGGGGGGGGGGGGTCGTTATTCACCGCTTGAAATCCTCCCTCCTCGCTGCCGCCTCTTTCCATGCCCAGCCCCCTCGCGCTTTATAACACTTTTATCAAGGACAGAAGTGGGATTTCTCTTCTGCAGATGTTATTTGAAGGGCATGTTATTCTGTTTTAAAATACCGTTTCAATTTGCAATGCAAATGGGTCCATTCTCATCTGAATAATCCTTTCGGTTACCTAACACTCTGGCACCGTCGGCTGCTTTCATATCCCGGTTGTGCGCCACTGCGGAACACCGGCGGTACTTGCTATGGGTTTCTCTCTGGTGTTTTTTTTAATTCCCACCCTCCCTCCCCCAATTCACAAGTTGCACCATAGGGGGGCGAGCCGTCCTCGCCTTCTCCACTTTCGAAGAAGGGGGACGCCGTCTTGTCTGTCCCCCATGTTTCGGGCACAGCTGGGACCAGCGCAGCTCAGTTGCACGGTTATGAAAAACAACAATTAATCTTTCTGCTAATGTTGGAATAAACTTTTAAACCACCACGATGAGACTCTGGGGACGTAGTATCTAGAGGAACTGTAACTATATCATAAACAGAATTATACATAATTCTTCTGCGTCCAGAAGTTCCAGCAGAAATATTGAATTGAATATTGAATATCGAATTCTATTTCCATTTTTTAAAGTGTCTCAGGCCTTTGCTGGTTTAGATATTAGTCAGCCAATTCCTCTTTTCTTAGCTATGAGGAGTTTAAAGTCAGATGAAACTTCCAGTCCTTTCAGACCAGAATTCTCCCAAGCATTTGCAGTATTCTAATGTCCTCCATGGTGTTGCAGTGGTTCCTAGGAAGGCTTACTGCAACCCTGTAATGAACAAGCGGCTAGGGCCAAATTAATGGAAAGATCTGCAATGTTCTATGTTGACCAAGAACATCATCCCTGTTCTCTTGAGTTGTATGAATGTTCAGTTTTTAGAAGGTCTAACATATTGGGTCTGTCAGTAGCAACTGTGGAACAGAAAATGAAATAAATGGATGAAATCGACAGAGCAGCAGCAGAGCAGCGGCGGAGTAGCGGCGGAGCAGCGGCAGAGCAGCAGCAGAGTAGCGGCGGAGCAGCATCAGATGGTCCGTAGCTTTGTAGCTACCTTGAGAAGGATGCATCGAACATTCCGCTTGTCTAAGGCCCAAACCTTCAACCAGTCAGGCACAGAAAACAGATATGGACTGCCCCCCCGCCAGTGCCCGCTTCGGCCCCCCCGCCAGTGCCCGCCTCGGCCCCCCGCCATCGGATCGGCAGCTCACACCGGCTCCGAGGCGCGGACTCGCCGGGCGGCGGTGTGAGCATTATTCTTGGAACGGCAGCGCGTGATTGGTCGCTCACCTCTCCCTGAACCCTGCAAGGAGGTGGGTGTCGGGCTGGGCTCTGGCACGTCACCCGTCGGCCCGCGCCAAACGTTTGTCCCCCCCCGTGGCGCCTGGCCATGGTCGTCCCTGGCAACCTTCCGCCGCTTCTCTCCCGTAGCTTGATCCGGAGCAGCTGAGCGTTTGTGGTTTTAACTTGCTGTGCTTTTCATTCACACAGTCCCCGTCATTATTTTCTTCAAATGATTTTTAAAAATTATTCTTTTCCAAAGGAATCATTAAGCTCCTCATTTCCAGCCCCCCCCCCCCCAAAAAAAAAAAAATCCATTCTTCTGGCAGTTTCCAAGGTCCATGCGTGGGCCATTCTCACAACTAAATTCGGAGCGCCTGAAACATTAGACTCGGGGAATCCGTCGTGCAAGAACGGTCACCAACGTAACACTTAAATTCCAATTTCTTCATTTTACTTTAAATTCCGTAACGTAGATTTCACGGCTTCTCTGCGAACTGCCGCCTCCGTCCTTCACAAGACCTTCCTCGTCACGCCCATCGGATGTCATCTGCCGGCTGAGGCAAACGGATAAGGGTCGATCGGCGCCAAACTCTTCGAAGCCGGGCCAAATTATCAGCGGAGGGAGAGCGGGGGTGGCGGTGGGGGGGTTTGGGGGGCAAGAACAAAAAGCGCTTTGCTGAGGTTCCGCCACGGACCAGGCAGATTCATTAATTGGTAGTGATGGGTCACACAGACCCGGAACCCCGGCTCGTCCTCCATGATCTTTCCTCCATTCGCTTCATTTGTCAAGCTTAGCTGGACATACGGCCGGAATTTCGCATCTGGCATGAATCTATATGCCGCCTACTGACATCCTCATTTTTAACGGGCATGCAAAGCGGGCATAATGGAGCCCCTCACCCCCCCTCGCCCGCATTCATTTGCCTAATTTGAATAATTTGCGATGCGGTGATTCGGGTGTGGCATGTCAATCGTGGGAAGAGATGGGTGAATGTTGCTTTAGTGGTAAAACCCGTTAAAATAAAATACGCAGCACTTCATGGGATCTTTCAGGCATAGATATACAGCAGAATAAGCTTAGAGATCGAGATTTCATTGTGTGGAAAGAAGCCCCTTCAGAGATGGATTCAGTCTCTTAGAACTGGGCAGGTTATCCTGTGATGGGAAGGGGCTGGATCTCACCCTGATTGCCTCGGACCTGGGGGGGAGGGGGCTGTTACTCTGGCTGCCGGGAGAGGTGATGAGGTCATATCGCATCATGACTTCGCTTTTGGGATAGATGATTTTAATTTGTGGCCGTGGTGCTGATGGTACACGCTGCGGATCGCAGACAAGACCGCCGTTATCTGTGAAACCGCCTCAGGACGGCACCACGAAATGCAGTCTGCCTGTATAAAGAGCGGGGAGGATTGTCTCAGGTTCACAAAGCTACCTGCATTGCGCTGTACTAAAATAAAAGCCGATCTGCGTGGTCAGTGGGCGTCGTGCTTATCAGGGCTGCCTTTGGGTTGTTCGAGCACCTCGAGATGAGAGTGAAGATGTTTGGTTTAGCTGCCTGAGATGTGAAAGTGTGAGGCTTTGGGGAGGGGGGGGGGTCGCCCTGGACCCGCCCTTCATTTCGCACCTGCAGCACCCAGCATGGAGATCGTTTCTGATGCCCTCTAACTGTCACCTCAGAGAAGTTTGCACCCCCTGGAACCCGGAACCTCGCCGGGGGGGGCGGCGGCCCGGGACTCCGCATTCCGCTCAGGTGCGCCGGGGCCCAAAGCGGACGGCGAGCGCATCTGCCGTGATCCGCTTTGATCTGGCGCTCGGAGCCCCGAGAAACGTCTCGACGGGGTGAATCCATAGCAGAGCTCCCGCTTCACAGTGGCGGGGATCTGCCGGCGGTATCCCGGCATGAGAACTCTGTTAAGCTGCCGGTTTGATTTCCCGTCTTCAGAGAGCGTGTTTGCGGAGCAGTTAAGGAGTTCGAGCAGCCGGGGGAGCCTGGTGACTGTAGACGGCTGACTGCTCCAGGCAGAGATTTCGCCGCGAAGCTGCTGCCAGTCGAGGCTCTTGATTATAGAGCCACTCGAGGCAGATTGGTTATTTTACAATGGCTCTTTTAGGGTTATAATGCATGTAAGTTAGGTTAATCCTAGCCTATCCGCTCTCTCCCCCTAGGTACACTCAAACACACAGTAGCACTCACTATGAGGGGTTAATATTAGCTTGTCTTCACACTGATGGGTACGGGTGCAAAGGTTTTTCTTTTCAGTGTGTAGGACTCAGAGGCTGCTGATTGATTCTAACCTTACAGTTCCCCTTAGGTGTTGCCGTCGCCCCCGACCCCCCCCCCCCAGGACCGATGGGCGTGAACATACAGACCAATGATCCTGTGAGGAGCCCTTCAATCTGAATCGAAGCTGCATTTTTTCAGTCATTATGGATATTTCCCATAATGCCCCTGGTCTGCTGGACGTCGGGCCAGTCCTCTGTTTGCCTGCTTCATCTGGCCTTTGTCTTCAGAGATTAATGGTCCTGTGATAAGATCAGGAAGCGTGTATTTTGGACAGAAACGCACAGACATAAAGGTTTATACGTGTCGCAGTTCATCGGTTTTACAGTGGCAATGCAACAGTCCATTAATTATACGTAGTGTATGTTCACACTTGGTTTTCTTTATGAAGTAATAGATGTATGCAGCTTATAAATGTCACCTCAACAGGCAGCATCAGCAAATCTATGCTGCTTAGCATATCTATGGGTGCATATGGCACTGGTTTGAAATGGGGTGCAGTGAGAAACAGGAGAGCCAGAGACCTGGAATTCTTGCCCTGTACTGTTTTAAATTTCTACGTCTCTATATACGGGTAATAAATGACTTCACTGTGACCTGGTGTGAACGGGGTCAAGGGGCTTGGTCATTTTTCTAGCGACAGTTTAGACGGGCTGCAGTTAATTAATGGCACGCAGACGCAGTGTGTGGCAGTGCTGCCCACCAGTGACACAGTGTGCTGGGGGAGACATGCAGACATGCGTTTATTCCAAACACGGCCGACGCTAGACAAGTGGATGAATCACAGGCCTGCCCAGAGGCACGGTGTGGGAGCTCAAGAAAAATATCAGAGCACAGGGTTCCACACACACACACAGACACACACACCCAGAGACACACACAAACACAGACACACACACCCAGAGACACACACAAACACAGGCACACACAACCAGAGACACACACAAACACAGACACACACACACACACAGACACACACACCCAGAGACACACACACAGACACAAACACACACACCCAGAGACACACACAAACACAGACACACACACACACAGACCTGTATTCATACCTTTGTTGAGACTCTCCATTCATTTCTATGGGAAAAGACCCTAATCCCAACATGACACCCTTAACCCCACCCAGCCCTAACCCATAAGTAACAAAATAATGTCAAAATAACAAGTTTTTATTACATTGTGGGGACTTTTTATCCCTGGAACACACACACACACACAGCTGCTTTTTGTAGTTTGCTATTGTCATACTGTCAGGTTTTGTTTTCTGTCTCTCCCACTGCAGAGACTCGTGTCATCAGAAGCATTTCAGGAAATGAACGCTGCTGTTTTTCAAGCTCACAAGAGTTTTCATGTAGACAGAGTTTACAGCCGCCGCTGCCCCCCCAGGTCTACATGACGTCCCCTTCGCTTTGGCGTGTCACATTGCCAGTGTTTCTGTTTATGCAGCTGGAACCACAGGGGGGGGAGGGGGGGGGCGTCAGGGAGAAAGCGAGGAACAAAGTCTGCGAGGAACAAATCTGCTTCGAGTTTGTGGCCGGACACTGAAGCAGCTTTAGAAACAGCTGCTAAAGGTCAGAGGTCAGCCGCTGGTGGAGCGTCCTCAGCCCTCTCTTCTGTAGACCTGGATGACTGGAGGACACGATCACACTCAATAAAAATGCCAGCCTGCCCTGCTTTACCCCTTCGTCCAGCTGACCGGTCGAACGGCCCCAGCGACGTCCTTCGACAGCATGAGGTTGCGTCCGTTGACTCCAGACAGCGCCGCAGTTAATATGTTTAGCAGATGCTTTTATTCTAAGTGATGTGGCGGAGGTAGGGTCAGATGATCCCTGGAGACAGTCAGGGTTACTGTTCAGTGGAGAAATCATTCAGCCAACCCTGGGATTCGAACCTGCAACCTTCTGGTCACAGGTTCTTAACCAACCAAACCACACAAGCTCAGGACACAGGGGCTTTTCCCTGGACTTCCTTCTCTTCTGTTTATCTCTGGCTGACCTTGTCTCGTAACCCTCCGGGTGAGGATCCTTATGGGCAAGATGGCCGATCGGACACTCTGCCTCGCCTAATGATTTGTTTCCATTTTAAACGACTGTTTAGCCGAGTCGGTTTGACAGGAGGGTGATGAACAGTGCCCCGGGGACGAGGCAACAATTACTCCCTGGCTTTGTCAATATGAGAAGATTGTCAGATTCGATCGATGGAGGGGGCGAGGTTTTGTTGTGTTCTGTTGACTGTTTTGTGATGAATTCAATAGTCCTATGTTATTTAATCACGCAGTTCTCTCTCTCTGGATCTATCCCTTTCCATCCTTGTATAAACATGTCGTTCGAATGCAGTAAATTAAATCCCACAGAAGCTAAAGGGGATAAGTCGTAAGTGTCCGAACATTTTACCGCACATCTGACAAGCAAGTTGCTGCCGTCTTCCAGTGTTTCTTTTTTTTTTTGTAATCGTTATCGTCATTTTCAATCCGTTCCTTTGCTCAAGACACCGTGCGACTGGGAGAAGAAGTGTGTCTGTGGATCTCACTGATGTGTGTGTGCTGATCTGAGGAACCACCAGGCTCCTGGTTGGAAGCCGGGGAACCGTGTTTAAGCAGCTTTGTTCAACGCGTTTGGATGTGGCAGCAGTGATCTGTGGTCCTGGGGGATAAAGTGGGGAGGGTCATCGGGTTAACAGTGAGACGGACGGAGGTGTTTATTAGACCGAGTCGGACACCGAGATCTCTTCAGCTATGACCTGAACTTTTGGTCACCCTATGCCCTGAATTCTCTGACCGGACCAGAGCGGCCTCCTCATCCGACCCAGTTACGAGACTCTCCCAGGGATCAGCGGTTCTGAGGCTAAGCGACACGCGCAGGGTGACCGGTGGCCCAAGGCCCAGCCCGTTCTGGCCCGCTCGGAGCCCGCTGGACAGAGCCGGGCTGGAATGACTTTGATCTAAGCCTCGCACATATGGAAGCAATTTCTGGCATTCCAGCGAGATTAAAGCATGTTTTGAGAAGCCTTTAGACGGCCTCATTTTCTGGGCACGGTGAGTAAAGTTTCAAAGAAGGTATAGATTTGGTTACTGTTAATATGGTCGGCTGGTGGAGTGAGACGCAGGTCACGGGACAGGCAGAAGCTTCTGGAAAGCCCCTGCCATTTTCTCTCGCCAACTGTGTGGAACTTATTTTGTTTCTTTTGAAAGCATAATGAATTGCTTCTGAAAAGTTAATAGCATTTGGGGAGCGATACAATCACCTCTCCTATCTACCGTCATGTAAGAAAAAAAATATTTGGCTGTCAGATGATTTAGACTCTTGAAGGATTGTTTTTGCATGCTACCGTCATCTGACATGCTTAAATGCACGTGAGTTCAACTTTTGGGGTAATTCCAAGTTCACGTAAATTTCCTGCTGTGGAGTAACAAGTTTTTTTCCCCCAACATATGAATTCACTAGGAATGTTGGGTAGAATGTTCTTCGCTCTTTGCCCAGAAAGGGCCCAGCGCCCATGTGACTCAGCCGTGTGACTCTCCCCGGGGTACTCCATAATTAATCGGCTCTGATAAAATAAAATAAACCCAGCAAGTTTGGACATTTCCTCGTCACACTCTGATCGTGAACCCGCGTCCAGCCTGCCTGGGGGTGCCACAAAATCGGTGTGTAACTGCAATGGGGCTGTTTCAAAGTGCCGTTTTCGGGTGGGGGAGGGGGAGTCGACATGACTGTCATGTCCTCGCCGTGACTCCTGGAGGAATTCTGCGATTATTTCCTTCCCACATCGTTCGGATGAGGGCGGTCACTAAGATCCAAGCCCTGGAGGACCAGCAGGGGGTCAGACAGAGAGTAACGCTGTTTTCTATCTTTCCTCATAAACAACCTGTTTACTTCACCGCACCTCCACCCTATATGACACTGGTATTGCTTTCCTTGGCAGCGTGTTCCACCGTTGTAAATTACTCCGGTCCGTTTCGTGCGTTTTCCCGTGAATGTTCTGGAGATCGCATTTAACGGCGGAGTCTTCTCTGACAAGCGAGGGGAAGTCGTAGCAGAGCTCAGAACAAAGGATGTTCACAGGCGTTGGCTCATGTTCCTGCAGTTATTCATGTTTGAATTAGACTTATTCTGCTCCTGTTAGTTACCTGTCTGAATCACAGTGACTCATTACAGATGGCTTTGAAGTTAATGATTTGTAGAAGTGTAGTGGAATCGGGTACTTTTCACATATCTTGCTCTCCTTTTCTTTCATATCCATCCATCCATTTCCCAGACCCGTAAAGAAGCTGTGACTTTTGTCCTTTGCTGGGTCCGGAGCAGAACCTGCCCCACATGCAGCAGGGGCACAAGGCCCACATAGATGTGACAGGGGCCAGAGTGGCAGAAGAAATCCTAACTGCACAAGACTTCATCCGGAATTTCAACCCGGGACATGTCACACCCTAAGCCAGTGATTCCCAACTCAGTCCTCAGGGGCCACCAGTCCACATTTTTGCTCCCTCCCACCTCCCAAAACACCAGGTATTTGGTGCTCCTGATTGGCCAGCATGCTGGGAGGGAGCAAAAAATTGGCACCCCGAGGACTGGACTGGGAAACACAGCTCTAAACCAACAAGCATGCAGTGGATTTACATCCCCAGGGTTGAGGGTTCGACTCCTATCCTCAGGCTTGCGTGAACCATTTATATACCATCATCATTAGCTGATAACTAGAAAAACACATATTTTGTTATAACACAGGAATGAAATTTTGATGCAGCGAAAGTCAAAACCTCTGCTGTGAGGTCCAGTGATGGAAAAGGAGGGGTCAACTCAGACGGCCTGGACGGCAGGGCCTGGCGGACTCAGGGTGGCGCTGCAGCGATATCTGAGTGCGATCTGGACCCATTTGTCCTGCCAGGACCGAGACGCAGGTGACGAAACCCAGAGCGGTCGTACAAAACTGAGCACTGATGAGAAGCAGCGTCTCCTGCTTCATTGATACCTGCACTCCCCCAGGAATGTGAGGAATGTGAAGGCGGGGGAAAAAAAAGCACAGCGAAAGGCCGGCCCAGTGTCTCCACGGAAACGCAACTGCTTGATGTAGAAACACTAATGTCCTGTTTGTGGCCACAGGCTAACGTTAAAACCCTGGAAATGAGCAGGAATCGTCTTTCAAAATATCTCTTCCTTATTCATCTTATTTCAGCACTTAATATAGAATCCTTTGGTAATATCGCTGCCACACTTAGGGTAATGGCACTCTTTGTTGTATCAATGTCTTTAAAACAGAATTTTATTCATAAGCGTGTTTTATGAAAAGAAGCCTTTTATATAGAGAAAAACTATCATTTGCAATATAAGGCTCGGTCCTGCATTTTAATGACAATGGCTATAGTAATGAAGAGTCGAAAAAAATTATATAGATAAGAAGATTAGTGACGCTTTCCCGCTGCATTTAAGAGTGGGTTAACCAGAAAGTGTGAAATCAGGTAAATCTGATTGCGAGCTGGGAAGTTGTACATTCTAGAATCTACGATCTGTAGTTGATGTTTTCCAGCATATAGGAGTGACTTTTACCTCAGTGCAGAATTATATTGTTATACGTTTTATGCGAAACTCAGTTACTTAGTTGATACTTTCCTGAGGCGGCATCTGTATGCCGTTAATTACGGTAAAATAGTTTGATTTCTAATGCATGAGCGGTGTTTCTAGAAAAAAAAATATTCATGATCGCACTTTTTTCCGTCTCTGAAACCTTTTTTAAATTTTGAGAGTGCGGTTTCTTCCCCGAAGCCGTGTAATAATTCGTGACACGGGTGGAGGTGTTGGCAGGAACAGAGAGAGACTTGCTGAGCAGCAGGAAATGAGAGCCGGGCGCAGCGTCCCGGACCTGTTCGCCTTCGGAGGGGGGGTGGCTGCGCTATTCAGGCCTTTGTCCGCTAAAACAAAGAGAGCGATCTCTCTCCCTCGCTTTTGTTTCTGCTCTCACAACAGGGCTGAAAGATTCATTACAGCCATTTCCCAGCCTGCATGTATTCCGCGCGGTTCTGCCTGTTACTTACCGTTACAGCAATCCCCCCCGGATCCACGCCGAGGGCGTTATGGGAATGGGCGCCGGAGCGCCGGCAGGTTTCATTACACCCCGACGCCTGGGCCCCGATCCTCAACTCATTCTGTTTCTCGCCCAGCGATCAATAATTTCACAGTCTTACTTTTTTTAAAAAAAAATCATTAACACGGAATATTCAGAGATATGCTGAGAAAATTCCAGAGAATTAATATAATTTTCTTTCGAGTGTGGCTAATATGTTTGCCATATAAATTATACACTCCCTATTACTTATAAATGATAAAGTCATAATATTGCTCATATTCTGAAGGACTGCATGAAATGATTAATGTCTTATATTAAAAAAAAAATGTTTATTTGAATGTGAACCTTTATCTGGTTAACGTCCATCCATCCTCTATACTTCCCAGTGGCTTTGCAGTGGAAAAAAAGGGATAATTTTCCCCCAATATGATATGATTATCTTTGTTTAAAAGCTGAATGTAGTGGTGTTTACTGTGTCTGCTCCCATCATTTAACTCTCATCCTTCAATGACAAGGATTTCCTGTTTTTTTTTTCCAGTTGCTTTTTCTGCTTATTTGAAAAAACTGTGATTAGCTGGCGAAGGCAGAGGTTTTCTGACTGGAAGTGTTTGCTGCTTCTATACAGCTCCAGTTGCATACAGAGGTATGTTATTACGAATAAGGTGTGATTTACGGTAGTTAATCATTTTAGAGTAACGTTTTTCAGTGAGAGTTTGGTTTTTTGTAGGACATCTCCTTGACAGGGGACGATCTGACAGTCTAATTAAAAAACACATCCAATCCCCACCCCCACCCCCCACCCCCGCCCCCATGGCTCAATG
>JAABNY020000046.1:1376357-1387187 GCA_015164015.2 Brevimyrus niger | reverse complement strand
CCCCCCAGATTCACCCCCTTTCCCCGCCCGCGCCCCTTCCGATCTTAAAAAAATTCGCGACCTGAAAACACCCCCCCCCCCCCCCATGCCACGGGCTTCCATCATGCTGGAAGGGGCTTGTTTACCTGCAGACCCCAGGCATACTCTGCCAGGCACCCCCCCCCCGCTCGTGGTTCCCAGCACCCAACTTTCCTGAAGACACTCTTTGATAAATAAAACAAATCAATAAAGTCGAATGCGTGCAGATGTTATGGTTTCCCTCTAAATAACCACCAGTCCCACACACTCGGTGCAGCCATAGTCTACATATTATTCTGCAATTCTGTAGCTTAAAGGAAACTCAGCAACCCTCTACTGGTTAGAAGACAGATGGGTGACTAGATAGATGCAGTTTGAACATTCTCCCTGTGTCCACCTACCCCCCCCAAACCCAAAAAACACAAGGTTAGGTGAGGTCAGAGCATCTCAGCATCTCATCTGCCATTCCTCCTGCCTTGTGTCCCCTTCTTTCAGGAAAAAACTTTAGTTCAATACAAGCCTGTACCTGATAAGACATTATGGAAAACAGACTGCTGGATTACAGTGTGGATGAAGGGCTGCCGTCTAATAGAAGCTGCCTACCTTAGACTCACCACTAAAAGATTTGGAATTTAAGAAACAGGACTCGTCCTGTGATTCCACAAACCCCTCTGAGCATGAGGTCAAGGCGCAATGAAAGGTCACAGCAAACATGGGGTCACGGGGCCAGCAGAGACTTGAACTCACAGCCCACCCCCCTACCCCCGCCCAGCCAGGAATGTGCTTCCTGCATTCCTGTCACCGGACGCCTTGATAAAATCCGCCACTCAAGCGACCAGAGGAACCAGGGAAACTGAAAAAAGAAGCGGGCGGCTTAAAAAAAAACTAAATAAAGAAAGAAAGGAAGAAGGGGAATAAATTTAACACATGGTCCGTTTTCTGTTTGTTCTGGGACTTCCTTTACGGCGGCCTTTCGGCGCGTTCGCCGGTGGGAATGTCCGCCCCGCACTCTCGGCTGTTCAGAAAGCGGCGTTCCTTCGCCACGTCTCTGTTTACTCGTTTTACACGCAGGCCGGCCTTGCGTGCGACGTGCCGCAGCATCGGCAAACGACCCGGCCAGACGTCGCAGGACAGGATGCAGCGAGCAGGACGGATTCAGGCCACTTTCATGGCTTTAAGGTGTCCTGCCAGTCTGGCCGAGTTAAGGAACTTCACTGAAGCATCAAGACAATATTTACAGGAGCAATATTTACAACATTTCCCCATAATAAGTTTCTGGTTTTAAAGATAAGAAAAGCTTGAGTTTCATTAGAAAGGATGAAATGAGGCTTTTAATGATTCTTTTCTTGGATTTCTGGGAGTATTAAGCCTTCTAGTACAAAATATAGCCTATAAATAAAATGCAGTTACTGGACAAGTGAGCAGCTCCTCAAACTGAAGATGACAGATTCCCAGCTATTACTCATTATAATGACTGTGAATATGGTCCCGATAAGAGGAATTAGAGCCTAACGGGCAACGGCGAGGCTGGACACATCGTTGGCGCTCAGCTTCTGGAACGTTCCTGCATTTCATACATGTCATTGCCAAACGGATACCTACAAATTTTGAATCCCTCGTCAAAACATCACTTTGGGCCCCTCACCCAGTTTTACATATACGTTTATATATTCAAGCCCCCCCCCCTAATCTGCCAGTATATCCAAGCCCCTCCCACATCTCTGCCATTGTTGTTCCATTCCAAATGTACATTCTGAGTTAATTACGACCGGTGCTAGTTAATTAGAATGTCTAGAACGTCATTAAAAAAATACTGGAAGAACCTCATAAAATACTGAAAGCTTTGATCCCGAGTGTATGGGAGACGCGTATGTGACGTAACATTTTGTTCTAAGGTCATTAATATTAAATACCAAGGCAACCATCGGTGCTGACGCTCTGTAATCCCTCATCTCTTTTTAAAAAATCAATATTTAATTAACTCATAGTGTTATGACACAATTACTGTGAGCATGTATACATTCTTATCCAAACCGTTTAACGATCCGATTTAACAATACATGTAAAACGAATCGTGAAAGCGCTCTAACATAGCCAGGATACACCGCTACGCAAATCGAGAGGAGTAACTGCAGCGCCGCGTGCTGTGACAGAGGCATACACGGGGTAAGCAGTCATGCGGTTTCATTTCCATTAGGTTCAGTGACAGTCTGTTTGTGATGGTCCTTCACTGGTTCATCTCACCTTTAAATCAAATGAAATTGAAATCAACCGGAGCCGCAGACCTTCTGGGGATCGCGCTTCGTTTTGACGTCTGGAACAGGACGGCCCCACGGGAAAGAGAATTAGACAAAATAGCTGCTTATCACTACCTTGCCGAGAAGGGGTGTGTCCCTTCCACTCCGACGGGCACTGGCTGCGGTTTTGCCGGACGGGCACTGGCTGCGGCGGCTGACCCCAGCCTTGGCAGAGCCCCCCGTAACCCGCGGCGTGGGCTGAGCGCAGCCACGACGATGCCAAGACGGGGCTTATCCTGACGGATAGCTTTATTATCACCTCCTAATTACAGGTGGATTTCCAGGTGGATACATTACCTGCGGGTCACTTAATGGTGCTTCGGGAGTGGGGGGTTAGTGTTACAGAGCGCAGGCTGCCGGGGGACAGGCTGCGGGGGTCTCTCGGAGCTCCTCTATCGCCCTGCTCCATTATTCACGAGCCCCTGGAGATCAGGCCGTCCCTGAAACTGAGCAGGCCCCTTGAAGTGTGTCCGTCCCCTGACCCAGGCCTGGGAGAGTGGATCCAGGACACTTGGCGGCCGCACAGCCCCCCTTCCTTCATTCACACGCGGCGGCAGGAGAAATGCCACGTGGTTCCGCATGCCACACCCACCTCCAACAAGCTCTTTTATATTTCAAACATTTAAATATACCATATAACACGCACGCGAGCCCACGTGGTGTATAATGTAATATATATGTCGCTGCACATTGCCAAATAATTGCTACATTTAGAATAAACGCTAATTTGCTTAAATAAAATATTTTATATAGCTGTTCAATTTTCAGTCTTTCGATCATTTTGATCTCCCGTTTAAACAGTCAGACACTGGCAGAAGAGCCGGCAGTTAGATTCAAAGCCATCTATCCGCGCTTTTAATCTTCGGGGAATGCTGCAGACCACATAGACTGATCCGATTTTTTTCCCAAGGATTTTTTCCTCATATCAGGTTAGCATATGCACTGCTTACATTATACGGATAAGTGCCCTTATGAAATACAGCTCGAGTAAATACAATCGAGTGCTGAAGATGTTACAGCATTACAGCCCCGCGCTAATATTGCTAAAGCTATACACACGGGCAATGCTAAACATTTCATGAAGATAATAGCTGCACGGCGGTGTTTAACGTGCGAAGCTTTTGTAAAAGAACTGGCCAACAGTAAACTTTAACCTCTCTGTGAAAGTTATAGTGACCCCTGGGGTCCATAAACACTAAGGTGCAGCTGAACACAAAAGCGTCCTATCATCTCACGGTCATTTATTAATTGTGCACCAGAAAAATATTATTAAACAACCATAAATTTAATAATAGCGCGAATAATAAATTCAGTAAAAAAAAAAGCACTGTCTAAATTTAAATAATCATGTCGGTTTGTTTGAGTGGTCTCATAACACGTTCTCTGACGCTATATTCTGCCATAATTGCGGGATTCTCCTGCTAGCCGGTTTCTGTGTTGTAGTGATAAAGTTGCACGATAATTTCGTGGTGCAGAACAATCCACAGGATTCTTGTTTCCTTCCTAACATTAAGCTATACTTAATCAGTCCCTTAAATGAAAGTCAAAAACTCAGCACAGAAACGAATCACCTACACGCTCTAATCTTCAACTAACTTGTCATTTATTTAATCAGCTATAAGAGCTACATCCGGTCAATATTAAAGTACAACATTTGTGCCGTAAAATGTTTGTATAGGCCTATCACAATTGCAGAGATAACGCATAACGTGATTCTTATCTGTACTGAATACAGAAAAGCCCAAACGACAGCAAGGCAGTCAACAATGCAGTTTTTTTTTTTTTATGTTTATAGTGTCATATGCTGTGCTCCTGTCGGGGATTTGTGTGAGCCAGGGAACTGCTGCATGTTGGGTATTCCTCTCTTTTGCAGGATTTTTCAATGACGTTCTAAAATCCTAAGCTCAAAGCTTCGGCAATACAGGTTTAGGTTACAGGGAGATAACAGACTGCATTTCTGTCTTTCCCACCGGTGCTTGTTTGCTTATAATCATAGGACCTTAAATGGTGTCTAAGAGACTGCGCAGCTCAAATGAAGGATTTACGTACAGTCCCTGGTCGAACCTGAATACAGGCTCCTGGTGAGGAAATTCCGGCATGTTAAAGGCTCGGAGGAGAGTGGGGGAGTTTCAGCACTGTGCTTAACGATCTAAAACAGCATCTTCGGTGTTTCGCTTTGTCCTTGACGGGTCTCATCATCATCACCATCATTATCATTTTCACGTCTAAACTGTTTCCTGAGGAACCAGAGGAAGGTTTTTGAAACTGTTTTTTATTTGTTTAAATGTGCCTCATAGATGCCATGGGCAGAACCGACCTAAACTAAACAGAAATTATGAACACGACACGACATGTTGTTCCTTTGCGTATTTTGAAAGCAATCCATTTAATTTCAAGCGCAAACCCATCTTTAACCTCACGTCAATGCGAATATTTCAGAAATTGTGTAAGAAATAGGCGTAGATTGCTAATATAAAATATAAATTTCGTGGGCTATAATCCACGGTTATGCTTCCCTGTTCGAACTCGCCGTAACATTTGTCATAAAATCGTAATTACAACTGTAACGCATTTATTAAAGAGTACTACCCTCCCCCCAGTTCACTGTCCGGCCGTGATCGCCAAGACCCTTCGCCCTGGAAGAAACATGACCCCCAACTTTCACAAAGGTTACACTCAACAGCGACATCAGTCCCTGCAAAAACACGCTCGGTGCCACAACGTAATAAATGATCACAGCCAGGTGTATTAAGCGGCTTAAATGCCTCAGCATAGAGGAAAACAGGATATTTTAAGACCGGAGGCTTAAAGTAGCGAGTTAGTAAGCAAGAGCATAAGCTAAGCTAGATGAACGGCGGGACGCGGGGGCGCTGAGTATGGGATGTTTAGATAGTCATGGTGGGATTCAGTATCCCACTGCGTTCACCCTCCGGCCAGGATAAAAAATGGTTAAAGTGAGTAGATATTCAGCCTCGCCATCAACCAGAGTCCCCTGAAAAGTGTGCAGCTTAATATTTCCGCATAATCATTAAGTGCTCGCGAGGATTTTTTACGTTTCTAATCGCGTTTGCGGTTCCAAAAATCAACTTTGCTGGCGCGCAAAGCATGTCGAAGATATTGGTTTTTGGTAAATCGTGGAACACGGTCACGGCGGACAGCAAAGCAGTGATGCAGGGACATGCCTACGGCGAGCGGGCTCATCACGGTAATACACGTCTCTGCAGGTAACCCGCACAAGAGCGTGCAAACAATGAAGAAACAAGTTTACTTTCAGAAAAAAAGAGCGGTGGCACCGAAGGGCCGTATCAAGATACAGCGTCTTGTTTAATTTCACCCTTTTACCCACTTTCATAAATATTTTTGTTAAAACCCCTGCATTTTCCATGCACATTATTTTTAACAAGCACGTCAAAATCGGAGCGCGTTATATCGGCCTGCCCTCGTAATATTTTTCATATGCAATTGTTGCTTTCAAAGACTGTTTTTCCTTATTCATGCTTACGTGTAGATTTACAAAAAACAAAACAGTAACAATAAAAGGAGAATATTTTGTCTTCTGGAAAGCAAACGGCACAAGAGAGACGATTGGCGTCGGGAACCACGGCGCTTTACAGCCGTGCGGGAATGCCGGGACTCGGTGATGTCAGAGCGCTCGGGTCGTTTGAAGGTTAGCAGCCTGCGATGGGTTCACGCAAAGTTCACCCGCATATATTAGGCAGCCAGATCTTTCATTCCCGGTGACAAAACTAGTAGGAAATGAGCTGTATTGAGGCAGGATAAGCCATTCACCGTCGGAGGGGAGATGCGCTTTTAAACACACGGGGCCGCGGTATTTCTGAAACGTTTTTGCCCGTCGCCTTTGATTGAAGATCGGAGCTTTTGTGTCAGTAACGTTGCGGGACGGCGCCGCGCTGCGTTTCTGGAGAAACGATTCGGAAATTTTACTGAGGGTATCGATCGTACCCCCCTTTTTCCCCCTTCTTTGAATCTGGACTTAGTGGGAAATGGCAAGCGATCATTTGGATCAATTACAAGCTTTTAGCTGTGTTGTCTGTCATAATTCATGATTGTAGTCGGGGAGGGAAGACCAACATCTGACGTGCCAAAGGAGAGGCAGAGTTTGATGGAGTTCAGTCCAGTGTAGCGGGCGATTTACACCCTCCCATTAAAGAAAAAAAAAAAACAGTAATTTGCAGTCTTCTGTAGAGGTGCATCATGTTTGACTGTATGGATGTGCTAGCCGTAAGCCCGGGACAGATGCTGGATTTTTACACCTCAAGTCCGTCTTCGTGCATGCTCCAGGAGAAAGCTCTGAAAGCATGCTTCGGCGGGCTGGCGCAGAGGGACTGGCAGCATCGCCGCAGCGCGCAGTGTAAGTCCCGCTTGGTCCGGGGGTCTCAAAACCGCCTCTGCCTCTCCGGTCCGATCCACCGTCATCAAATAAATGTAAAGATCGCGGTAATAAGATAGTGTCTCTGCTTGTGTATCATACGAACATGTAAGTTTCACTTTCTGAACGTGGTGCTTCTTTAATTATAATCATATGTGATCTAGACATAATCATTGTTTTAACACGTAAGTTTGCAATATTTTTAAAAAAAAAAATGTTACATATTTAAGTCGTGTTCTGTATGAGCATGGAATATTGCATTGGCGTTTATAACATGTATAGGCCTATGCAAAATCTGAGAATAGCTGCTGTACTCCCAGGTGTGTTTTGTGTGCATTTAATATATTTATATAGATATATGTATATTACAGAAGACGTTGGTACTGTTGTCTTGCAGTTGTACCTAATGGATGTCATTGCGTGTTGAATACCGGGGAAGCATTGTGCGTGTGTGCGGTGCGTGTCGGTAGCCTACCCTGGGAGTGAGCGCTCAGATGCCAGAGGTGATTAGGTGCTGCCCCGGCACCGCAGATGACAAGGGGCAGGTTGTTGTGTCTCCAAGGGGTCGAAAATGTCAGAAAAAAAGACCCCGCTCTCCGGCTGTGATTTGGACGGATTGCCTGCCAACTCTCCGGCAAGGTTAAACGGGGGGAAAATGTCATCTTTTGCGTTTCGTATCGTCGGTGCTAAATGTAGGCTGTAAGATTTTTAAAAATCTACTATTCACGTTTTTAGGTGAGACCTTTTGTTCTTTTTTCCCCTTTATGTATAAGCAGCTCTGAATTGTACATGCTTCTAATGGATAATAGTTGGTTTAGCTCTAATGTTGCACGTCAAAAATACATTTCCTTAATGCCCGAAGTAAAATATAAGCCTAAAAATTAGAACTGTTAGGAACACAAAAAGCACTCATCCGCTGCATGATATGTTGAGCAGTGGCAATATGTTACTTAATATCATGTTTAGGTGATATACTGACCACACTTCACGATAACGGCGCTCCTTCCTGGCGTTTTACGGCGTTTCTCCTATTCACAACACAAATGTAAGGGGCTCTTATCTGTAAGCCTAGCGTGTGAAAATTACGCAAAACAGTTCACAGCAAGTGCAATAAATTAGCCACCTTCTATGACTGCTGTAAAGTTACACATAATGTCGGCGCCTTTTTATGCGCGTTGTCATGTTTTTAGACTCTGAAAAGCTCTGCTGTCTAATGTTGGCCGGTGTCCTCCGACACGGTGCCTCAACTGCACTTTTCGTTCAGTCCGGATCTTCTGGGTTTGTATGTTGTTGTTTTTTTGTTGTTGTAATATTCTTGTTGGTCGCTTTTAAATTAGAGTTAGCCTGTTCCCGATGGTAATAAAGCTGGACATAGCTGTTTTGGGCCTCAGTCTCGCGTGTGTTGTGTACACTGCTAGAATAACTAAGCTTAATTAAATTACAGTAAAACCAATCACCTCCAGTAATTGCTGCACCTAAGTGCTCCCTTTTTATTCTTAACTGGATTCGAAAAAAACGCATCTAAAAGCCGAGAATACGCTTAGGCGAGTCATATGCAGGGTAATGAGCTGAGGTCGCTTCTGTTTTCGTTTTTCTAAGGACCTCTCGATATAATCTCCCATTCATGGTTAAACAGAATATGGTTTATTATCATTTACAGGCTGCTCTCGAGGCTCCATAGAAAATCTTGATTCTCCCCTAATAAAAAACATCGATGGTATATACTGCCCAGAACAAGGGAAACCCGACCTGTTTTAAGGTGGACTTTCGTCAAAAATATTCAATAATAGACCTACTGAACCGGTTCACGTGTACTTCAAAGTAATACTCTTTGCATTCTATAAAACGTTTTTGTTTTAAAGAAATATTTGTACCATAGATATAAAACAGAGCAGTGGAAGAATAGTTATGATTTTAGTAACTTCTAGTGAGCCTAAACTTTAATCTTGTATATTACATTGCTAATTTTTAGGTTTTAATTAATAGGCCTTTTTTTCGTAAGTATGCCTAACGCATTATTATACAATTCTATCCGTATTAAAAATAGACGTTTTAGTCCTGGCCAGTTTTGCTTTCGAATGTTTACTCTGAAAACATAACGCATAGCCTAAATCAGTAGTATTAAATATTTAGTTTTTATGCTGTATAAATCAAATTATAGGCCTACTTGAAACTGAAACAAATTTAACCCCAGTTTATCTGACGACTTTTATGTAGACTGCGGGTATTATTAGAAATACCGTTTAATGTGTGTGATTTTTAAAATCTAAATATGTACGGGGAGGGGGGTGGGCGCTCGGATTGCGGAGCCCGTCAACCGGGCCATGACCTTGCAAGTGGATTTGATGGAGACCATGAGCTGAAAGTGAAATAGAGGCGGCAGGCCAGTAATCGGCAGGGGCTGCACACGGCGACTGTTTGCCGTGAAGCGCAGCCGCCAAAAAGCCCACAGCTGTTTTCCGTGTTACTGTGTCTGGCTGCAGTTCCTCGTCTTTCTCGAGCCGCATGCGGATGGATGAGTGAGTTTTGTACGCGGGTTAATTTTGGACGTTCGCTGTTGCCCGCAGTCATTAAAACGCTTATTGGTGAAGCATTTACATATACAAAAAATATATATGTTTAACGTTTTCAAAGACTAATAAATTAGCTAAACCATAACTAGGTAATTTCAAACAAAAGCCATTTTCGTTGAATGAAAACCCAGGATCTTTTATTCCCATTAAAATGATCCCACCCGCTGCATTACTGGATTCGATAGGGAAGCATAAAACATGCAAAGGATTTTATTTTGTATGGATTATTTTATGTTAGTTTAAAATATTTCGGGTAGCCTAAATCTTGCACATTGCCAAAGAAGTAACTATGACGGATTTCATTATACAGACCAATTAGGTAAACAAACACCAAAACGGTCTTATCACATACGAGTCACCCAAGCTGATGAGGACCGTCTCGGTCGTTTATCAGACGCCGGCGTGCTGCGCTGGGTTACAGATCGATATTCACACGCATATCCCTACACTAATACGCGTGTGATCTGGTGTAATTACGCCCTGCACAAGCACTTCTGAAAGTGACATGAAAGGCCATTAGTACAGCTTGCACGACAAGCTAATTTTGTGGGCAAGAAGGAGATGGGGGAGAGAAAAAAAAAAAACGTGTAAGTCTTGATGAAAGGGAGCCGTCAGAGGCAGCCATGCTTAATCGAGTTTATTAAGAGTATCGGCGCCCCTGCTTTGAGCCGGAGGACATGACGGAGCGGCAGTCTGAAGCGCGGCAGCGCGGAGTCAGGCCCTTATAGCACCGCCATTGTCTTCTTAATTAATACCCTAATCGTCCTTGACACTTTTTATATTTAACGGTTTGTAATCTGGTATTTTGAAATATACTCATTTTCGATTAAAATGGCGTAGGCCTATTGCGAAATCTGACGAGTGTAAATTCTGGCCTCTGCCAGTAATACACGGATTATTATTTTTTCCATTTCTTGGGTTTAGGGTCTGACTGGTTGACTTAAAACAATCATCTCATTTGAGAAGAGGCGTTTGGACGTGTTGGAGCAGTTCAAAACTCGTTGGTATCAGATGATTCTATAGAGCCGGGCAGGAAACCACAACATTTGGCGATTCTAGGGGGGAAACGTTCAAAGATGGCGTGGCAGTGGGATCTAAGAGGTCCTTCGTTGCGTATCTGTCCTGATGTGATGTGGGGTTAATCTCCTAGGTAACCCTGTGATGATCTCCGGGGGGGGGGTGTTCATGCCCATAATAGACTTTGAACATGAAAATAACAGACCCGTGATTCCAACCCAGAACCTCGGGTAGAAAACAAAGGTACTTTTGATTTGAGTTGTGCTTTGATTTCCCGGAGTGTTATTTTTTTGTTTTGTTTTTTTACACTTTATGCTGTGGATGTGTTATGGAAAAAGGAAAGATGTTTGGATGGACTTCTGATCGCTGTTCGGCTCGTCCCCTCTACCTGTGCCACCCTATAATTAAAAGCAGACCATATGTAGTTTCTGTATATGTACATGTGTCTCTCTGTCCGCGGCCGGAACGTTCTCTGCACTCTGAGTGAACTTTGTCGTCTTTGTCCCCGGTACACCAGTCGTGGGCTTTCTGCTGC
>JAABNY020000046.1:1341239-1352537 GCA_015164015.2 Brevimyrus niger | reverse complement strand
CAGAGGGGGGGCAGAGGGGGGTGGGAGGGGGAGTTTCTGTAGGACGATGGCTCTGCTGGTGCTCTGACCAAGTGGGATGGGGTTCGTGTGTGTTTGGTCCTGCTGTTGATGGTGCTGAGTGAGTAAGTGTGGGTGTACAGTGTGGGTGTACAGTGTGGGTGTACAGTGTGGGTGTACAGCGTGGGTGTACAGCGTGGGTGTACAGCGTGGGTGTATAGTGAAGGTGTATAGTGTTGGTGTATAGTCTTGGTGTATAGCGTGGGTGTATAGCGTGAGTATATAGTGTAGGTGTGTAGTGTAGGTGTGTAGTGTTGGTGTGTAGCGTGGGTGTATAGTGTGGGTGTATAGTGTTGGTGTATAGCGTGGGTGTATAGCGTGGGTGTATAGCGTGAGTATATAGTGTAGGTGTGTAGTGTAGGTGTGTAGTGTGGGTGTATAGTGTGGGTGTACAGTGTGGGTGTATAGTGTGGGTGTATAGTGTGGGTGTATAGTGTGGGTGTATAGTGTATAGTGTTGGTGTATAGTGTAGGTGTATAGTGTAGGTGTATAGTGTTGGTGCATAGCGTTGGTGTACAGTGTTGGTGTACAGTGTGGGTGTATAGTGTGGGTGTACAGTGTTGGTGTATAGTGTAGGTGTATAGTGTAGGTGTATAGTGTTGGTGTATAGTGTAGGTGTACAGTGTTGGTGTATAGTGTAGGTGTATAGTGTGGGTGTACAGTGTGGGTGTACAGTGTTGGTGTATAGTGTGTCCCAGCCTGTTGGATTATAACTGCATAAGCGCAGCCTTTCAGTGGCTGGGACAGGTAGTGTCCTTGAAGACACGTCTTCAGTGTGACGGGTTTATACTTTCTCACAGGATGAAAGTGGAGCTGCAGATGTGAAGTGTCAAAGTCGGTCTCTTAGGAAATTGGGACTCTTTGTGATGTTCCACAGAATCCCCTGAGTTTGAACTCTGTGTTTGGCATAAGAAGGAGACAAAAAAAAAAGCAAGACTCCATGTGAATTCAAATTGGGTTTGGTGTCGCCTATTGAATGGAGACAATGGCAGACATCTTGTTGGGGAAATTCTGGAGGGGATGGGAAATTAATGCCGGTGTCCAATTCAAGGTCCGGGTCCGCCGAGTGTGAAATCTGTCAAATATCACGCGACGTTATGAAATCAAAGAGAAATTGAGTGAGAGGCGCCAGTGTGTAGCTGGGACCTTCCCGATTCGCTGGGTGCAACCTGGCAGTCGGCGGATTGCAAGGACCCACAACACCATCTGTAGGCTGCCCAAGGAACTGCAGGGACTCCGTTGGTTTGAGGGGAAATATGTGGGGGGGACTGAGGTTGGCATTTTTCCCAGCTACATGGTGCTTGGATGCAGGGTAGTGAGCATTTCTGACTTCAGGCAGGACTTCTGTAGATGGTGGTGATTTGCTGTTGGAAGTGGAACGCAGAAGCTGGTGAGATGCCTTCAGGGGGCTCGCTTGGGTGACGCCCCTGTTGGCGCCTGTCTGCCTATAGCTGTGCAGAGCCAACGGCTCGCCGCCGGAACGGTAACGTCTTGGTTCTGGTCATGTAGATCCCCTCAGCCCTCGATCCCCGCTTTCCCCGGGATCTGCTCACGCACGGTAGCGTCTCTTTCAGACCGCCAGGACCTGGAGGAACCCTCGAAGGTGGACCAGCTCCAGGAGCCGCTTCTGGAGGCCTTGAAGATCTACGTGCGCAAGCGGCGGCCCAGCAAGCCGCACATGTTCCCCAAGACGCTGATGAAGATCACCGACCTGCGCAGCATCAGTGCCAAAGGTGCCCGGGCCGCTCTGAGGGCCCCGGGGCCTCTCGCCCAGCGCAGGCTGCGCGACTCCGTGCCTGCTGGGCCCTTCCAGTCCGCAAGCACAAAGCACAGGGCCTTTAAATGCTGATATTATGTAAATTAAAAGCTAACTCCAGACCGCTCCGCGCTGAAGAGAAATCGCCGCAATAATAAAAAATTCTTGGGCAGATTTCTGCTTCCATCAGTAGCTTTACTGGATGTATTTTCCCCAAAGTCCAGTCCTGGGATCCTCTGAATAGAGCTTCCTAAGAATTACTGATGTGTGCATGTTATTTATTAGTGACTGTTTCAGTTCCTTAAAGACCTGCAATGTAACCAGTGGCGGGTTGTACCGTCATACAAATTTGTGTGGTGGCCCCGTGGTTTGGGGGCCCTGTGGTTTGGGGACAAACAGTCACTACACAAGAAGGGGCCAAAAACTACAAACCCGACCCTGAATATAGACTGGATTTCATATCCCTGTGTTTCCTCGTATAGTCTCGGCTACTGAAGGGCGTCTGAGATCCAGGCCCTGCAGCCTTCAGCCCGGTGTCGAGGCTCCCAGCCAGCCTATGTGGTTAGCAGCTCTGCACTGTTCCAGTCGGCTCGTGACTGAGGACGGTGCTCTGTCTCACAGGTGCGGAACGGGTCATCTCGCTGAAGATGGAGATCCCGGGCTCCATGCCCCCGCTCATCCAGGAGATGCTGGAGAACTCTGAGGGCCAGGAAGCACAGGGCGGCTCCGAGGACAAGGCCGTCCCCAAGGGGCCCGAGCCGGGGTCCCCGTCCCCGGAGCCCGCCGACGCTGTCGCCCCTACACCCGCCGACGACCCTTAGGACGGTCGGAGTGCGACTCGGCTACCCCCCACCCCAGCGGACGGTAACTTTGCACAAAACCAGTTGGATGGGCGGAGAACGTGCTGAAGAGTACCCCCCTTCGCCCCCACTCTCCACCCCGAGGCCTGAAAGGACCAGTGTTTCCTGTATAATTCTCACTGAGCTCTTATGGGCAACCTGCCCTCGGGACCTGCCATGCGCGTCAGGACCCCAGGGCGTCCGGCTGGATGCCTGCGCAGGTGAACTCCGCTCAGGTCACGCGTGCAAGTCCGTAGCTGCATGATGGACTCCCAGGTCCCATAAAGGCACCGTGCTCCACGGCATGCATTGTACATACCATCGTATGGTGACGTCACTCTTCGCTTTGGTCTTACGGTGCTTCCTCATTGTATTAAATACGCTAAAAGGCAAAGCTGTACAATAAGGTAAAAACCCGACTTAAAAGTCCTTTAAAATAGAATGTCCTCGTGTAGGTAGTTGGGAATCTACTTTGTATCTGTTCGTAATTTAAAGCTGTTTGAAAGCAAAAAACAAAAAAAACAAAAAAAAACAAAAAAAAAAAAGCAAACTCCCATTTCACTAGACGCACGTTTGTCTGCACATGGGCAGAATGCAGGAAGGTCCCTTTCTGCCCCCCCCTCGCCACATCTCTCCCAGCCTTAAACTGCACCAGGACGCAGCTTCCAAAACCATAGATCTAAAGTTACTAGAGCTGGGAAACCAGATTTTCAGTACTTCAATCTGAATGTATCCTTTAAACATAAAATATCTCTACGAGCATCGGAGCAATTCCGCGACTTTGGATGTTCTGTTGATGATTGTTTATATTGTCAGGATAACCTGTGGCTGAGTGTTTTGTTTACTAAACCTGCTACACAACAGAAAGTAACCCCCCCCCCCCCCTAAAAAAAAGCAAAACAACATAGTCTATGAGTAGGGTAATCGCATCAGCCCAAGTGAGCCTCATTCTCTAACGATGTTTGCTCTGCTTTGGGAACACGCTGTAGGGTAACTGGCTGTGTCTATATCAAAGTCCACCCCCCCAGCCAGTGAGTCACACGCCATTGATTACCCAGCAACAGAAATAAAGAAGTGAAAAAGCCGCCCATCCTTCTTGCAGAGCAAAGTGAGAAGCCTCGGCAGTTAGCCAACAGGCCCTCCGAGTTTTATTAGGAGTGGAAAACTGGCCGCGTACAGCGGGCAGGGGGCGGCTTTGAAAACCACAGGGGTCTTGTGTAATTGGGGGCGTCCGCCACCACGGGGCCCGATGTAAACACACAGTGTCTGGGGGAAACGGCAGCGGCAAAGCTGGCTTTTTAATTAAGGGGTTCGTAATACACCCGTGAAAATACGTGAAAATACACCCGTGAAAATACGGCAGCTGCTGATATCGGCGGGGAAGAAGCCATTGGTGGGGGGGGGTCTACGCTGGCTTCAGAGTGAGCTCGGAGCGTGGGGAGGTCTGCGCTCGCACACTCATCCTGGTGGTCCCTTTACTCCTAAGTGCTGTCAGAAGACACACATTCCTGTTTAATTGGATACTTCAAAAAAATCTCAGGGGGGGGGGGTCCTAAGGAGAGATAGTCGGTAGTGTTACTGTAAACCAGGGAGCAATGGCTTCTCAATTACTACCACACAATCAGCGAAAAAAGAAAATCCTAATCAAGCCAGACGAGACCATTTACCAAGACCCAGAAAGTGGATTATGATTTTGGCTTCCTTTGAATGTTAGCTGGGTCATTCCCGCTGATTTGGACGGGCCAGCATAACACATACACAGGCTACACAGCTTTCACAGGCTACACAGCTTTCACAGGCTAGTAGAAATGCTTTGTCTATGCTGGATGCGTTTTCAGTCATTAGCAAGTGAGCCACTCAAGAAATGCACATTGCCTGAGTTGACCGCGCATACAAGCTCGACGTGTCACCTATTGAGATTTGTGAAATTAATGGAAGAGTGTATGAATGTCAGGGGTTGTGTTCTGTGTAAAATGTGAAAGCTAATCGCTTTTAAGAATGACAACCACAGGTACATCTCTGGTGCTGGTTCTGTCGCACCAGCTGAACGTGGGAAGTGTCCGTTAACCGGCTCTGGGGAGTCCGACCCGCAGGGGAGCTCTGGGGAAAATGGCGGAACGCCGGTTATTGTTTAAGAAAAAGAAGGGAAAAAAAACACCTTGCTGAATGTCATTTTGTTTCCAACTTATTTTTTGATGTAAATATAGTCGCCATGGGGGCCACAGCGACGGCCCCAGAGGCCCCCGGCCTCGCGCTGGTGTCCAGATGCGCAGGAACCGGACCCAGTCGCCAGCCCGCGGTTCCGGGCACTGGACTGCACTGGACTGCACTGGACTGCACTGTCGATGGGCCGCGTCGGTGGGATGCCAGCCTAATGAGTTGATTCTGTAGTGACGGCGCGTACGACCGCCGAACTATTGTGGATGAAAGTGTCGGATAATTGGAGGGGGGTGGGCCCCCCATTGAGGACTCGGCGACAGGCTGTGCTGGTGGGCCTGCGCTGAAGGCGGCAAAATCAGGAAAATCAGCGGCGAAAGCTGGAAAATATTTAACCATGGAATGGCCCTCGTCTGCAGAGGTGAAAAAAGAGGCCAATCTGAGTGCTCTGGGTAGGGGGGGTGTTGATAAGGCCTTAAGCTGCCACTGAGGCCGCCAGGCGAAACCCTCAAATGTGTGTCTATATATACGGTATGTATATAAAATACTCAATGGACACCAAGTGTGACTCTGATTAATTCACTGGAAGCTGTGGGGGTTTAAATCTTCATACTAGAGCAGACTAACAAGCCGGCCATCATGACCTACAGCAGTCCACGTTACGGCTCACTCCCAGCTGTCTGTGGAGCCCCCAGGACAGGATGGGAAAGGCCGCATTAGAGGAACGGGCCGCTGGTTTGTCCGTAGCCGTCTGCCCCCTCAAAGGACTGAGCTTAAGTGGGCGGGGCCTGTCTGATGCATCTCTGTCCGTTCTCTCGCGTCCACTGGCTCCTGTTTGTACATTAAACAATGCTTTTTATGTTCATATACTGTTTACCATGAAATCTGGCTAAATAAAAATATATTTATTTTAAAATACAAATGAGTATTTTTTTTTTAAATACAAAAGGGTATGTTTTTTGTTTTAATAAATTGGTTACCTTATTCTTGCCTTAATATACAGTCTTACTCTGGAATCCTTATCCATTTCTCCTCTTCAGATTGACGTTCCTGTCCCTCGATACAGAGGTGGGGATTTCAGGTCCAGAAAGTAAATATTCAGGCCAAGATTTTTTTTGAGTATAAAGAGTCAGTTGCAGAGAACTCAACTGGCTGGCTGAAACTGTCGATCTAGATTTACACTTTCTGGACCTAAACCATCCCACTGATTCAATTGCCCAAAATTAATTCAAGTTTTACTTCTTTGGCCAAATTGGGCGGAGTGGTGATTTTGTGGTAAAGATGTGTGCTGGCAGTCAGAAGGTTGCTGGTTTGCGGTCTCTAAATGCCAGGAGTGACCCTACTCTGTTAGGCGACGCCCTTGAGTGACTCCCTCACCCTGCACTTGCTTCCTCCCGGGTATGATGTTCAACTCCATCCAGCCCCGCAAGCCGATCCTCCAACTTCCAGGGGAAATTTGTGGGTTGGTGGCTGGATTGAGACTCCAGCCACCAGAAAACACTGGTCCATTTGGGCCCTCATCACCGAGGCGACCCGTGTGGTTGGCGTGGCAACACGCCGTATCAGCATATGGTCCCCACCTCTAAATTTGATCGCGTAAAATCCCTTTACGGTCATCGAGTACAGACCAGTCATTTCACATCTATTGATGAAGACACAAATGGCCAAAGTAATTTACAGTTTCTTTACTTCCAACTTCATTTCAAAAAGGAACATAGTCTCTTACTTTCAACAATTAAAATATGTGCTTCAGCACTGCGATCTAAACCTCTAAAAGCTGCTTAGAACAAATACATAACATTTCAATGATAAAAAACAAAACTGTTTATGTATAATAAAAACTGTGGAACACCTACACAGTAGAAAGCATTTAACATCACCAAAGAAAATGAAAAAAAAAAATCATAAAAAGGAAAAAAAAAAAAAAAGTACAAAAGTTGCAGGACTAAAGGAGGAGGGGGGGGTCGTTTCACGAGCGTGTGAGTGTGAGTGTCACTGGGACCCCACTGAGCACCTAGTCAAACAAGTCGTACTGCCCGTTGTCGTCCTCGTCCGATTCTGCGAAGTACTTCACCTCCTTCTTGGCCCGACCCGGCCTGTCTCTCGAAGGCGCGTCCGACTGCTCGAAGCTGTGTGCGTCCAGATCGTCGTCTGACGGGGCCTTTTTCGACTTCTGGGGCACAAACCAAGACAAAGAGACGTGAACCTGCCGCACTCTGCAGTAGAGAGTCGGGTTCAAACCTGGGGACAGAAATCACTCCTCAAAAGAAGAATGAAGACCCATCCATCCATCCATCTTCTCTTAGCCTGGTCACCGAGGTACGAGTTAACAGTGCTAATCACTCCCTCACACCAATGCTTGGAGTCTCACACAAGACTGAGACTCACTCGATTAGCTGCCGGCTTCTTGGCCTTCTTCATTGGACTGTACTCATCTTCCTCAGAACCAGAATTCTTCCTCTTTCGCCCCCTGCCTCTACCTGCATGAACAACAGACCCAGTTAAACGTCTTTACCGAGCAAACAAATTACAAAGACCATCAGCCGGATCTGCTCTTTGGAGCCCCGTCCTCCGTCTGAAAGCATCTGTCTTCCGTTAGCGCTACTTGAAGCGAAGGCCGAGGCGGGGAACCGAGGCGAAGAATGGAGGCTCGCACCTTTGGCCGCCGCCGGCTTCTTGGCGCCGCCGTCCGAGTCGGAGTCCCAGAGGGAGGAGTCCGGCTTCTTGGGTTTGGGGGCTTTTTTAGGCTTGGGGGCTGCTTCTGACGGCTTCTTGGCTGCGGCGAGAACCAACAACCACCAAACACCGTCAATGTCGGCACCACTACGTTAGCAGCTACGTTTCGTGCCTCAGCCCGTTTATAGTGCCTTGGTGACTTGTGTCCATTATTTTTTTATAAGACGGCACATCATGTATCGGCTGTTTTAATGAGCTCAGAGTGACGATGACCGGCGCTAACGGAGTGTAAAAAGCCTTGAATTAAGCATCGAACCCTATGCAAAAGCGATAAAATCTGACACGTGGTCTTGGGTAAGAGATGGAGCCACGCTATGGGAATGATGCAGGGCATGGCTGCAATGCATCTACACCCCCACCGAAGGGTGACGCGCTTCAACCCTAATATTTCATCATGACAGCGTGAATGGCGGTGCTACGGTGCCCCCTAGTGGAAGGCAGGGGCCATACCTTTCTTCACTGGCGCAGGTTTGTCAAACACGGAGCTACTGGAGTAGGAGAAGGCTGGGTCATTGTCATCTTCATCGCTGTCAAACTTTGGCCCGTCTTAGGAAAAAAAAAATGGGGGTGGAAAGCAGTTATGAACAAAACGTCCCTCCACAGAAGGCGGTTTATGAACATTGAGACAACGTTTTAAAAACACCCACCGCTCTCATTGCTCTTTTCAGAGTACGCCGATTTAGACGAAAATATGCTCGGTGCCACTGGCTTCTTCTTTGCTGGCGGAGTGGACCTGCGGGAAAGCAGCCACACATCTGTCACATGGCCGTCCCGATGACCAACCGGCGCGGTGAGAGGGCGCGGGCGCGAGTCTGCGTACGATGGGAGGGGCGGCTTGGACGATGGTTTGGGGGGGAAGATGACGTCATCGTCGTCTCCGTCATTGTCCATGGAGGCGGGGGGGTCGTCTTTGTAAGATCTCATCGGGGAGGAAGCTGGCTCCTCGTCCTCCGCATCTTCATCGCCCTCCTCATCCTCCTCCTCGGAGAAGTCGAAGGTGTACTTGGGTTTGCCAGCTGGGGATGAGAGGCAGGAGGACCACATCTGACATGACGTTCTGCAGCCTTTACCTCCTTAGAACCAGCTGTCTTTGCGTATTGAACATAGACTCTTCCAGGCGAACTGTGTGGGTTTAGCATTCCTGATGCGATGCTTTAAGCAGCATTCGTCCAGCTGCCTGCCCCGCCTCACACTCGGCTCTGGTCTATCACTGCAGGCTCAGCCCCGGACAGTACGCTTGTTCTATGTTACCCGCCTCACTGCTTTAGACAAAAGCCAAACAAATATAAAAAAATAGCTCAGTGTTCAAACACACTTCACACGCAGGGCTGCCGGATTCACTCCGTCGGCAGCGAGATCAAAGGCCCGGCCGACCAGAAATGTTATGCTCAGCAGTCGACGGAGGCCTTGACCGCAGAGCAGAGCCCGGACGGCTCTCGTCATTCCCTGGCCCACCTCACCTGACGCCCTCTGGCTCTTGGTGTCCCGGGGGATCACCACTGGCTCGCTGTCCCTGTCCTCCAGGTCGCTGTCCGACTTGGAGTCGTCGTCTGACCAGGGGTTCCGCTTCTTTGCCTTCTTGGCAGACCCTTTGGGTCCTGCCGGCTTCCTCGGTCTGGGAGCCGCTGGAAGGGCACAGTAAACAAGACGTTTATATCTCAATGACACACAGGAAGCGGAAGATATCTCCGTGGTATGAGAGTAAAAACATGGCAGAGAAGCATCCCTACACCAAACCGTCCGAGGGCTGAGCGTTCCCGTCGAGGCCACTCACCCGGCTCCTTTTTCTCCTTCTTGACGCGCGGCACCTTCACTTTGGCCGCGCTGGGGTTGTTTGCCGAGGGGAAGCTAACAGAGTTCTCGCCCACGCCGCCTTCAGAGGTCATCGCGCTCAGCTCCTCGTCAAACTCCAACTTCCCTGCAAGGTCTAACTCGCCCTAAACAGTGACACACACACACACACACACACGACACAACTGTCTGCTGACCCGTTTCCAAAACAAATAAATGTCCAAATCCCTTTCAGGACAGTTGACTGGCCTCTTGAATACCCACTCTACTGGACATCCTAGATGTTGGTGGTAATGCGTCATTTTCATTACTGTAATTCCACTACTTTTGGCAGTAATGAGTAAGTACTGAAATTTAAATGGGCTCGTTACACGTTACTTTTGTCTTGTATGAAAATATTAATGTACAAATGTAGCCCATTCCTCCAATTTCCTGTTTATGATCGAACTATCAGTGATAGATATAATTTGACATTTCACTGTCGGAGGAGCAACACATGGATGGATATGATGCTTTAAAATCCATCAGCAAACCATCTCTGTGAGATGATTTACTCACTGGTACAACATCGCAGATGCATTACTGACAAACACTGATCTGACATCCCCCCAGTGTCTGTGTGATATATGTCAACAGCAACACAATGTCAATGAGATCGCTATGCGATATTTAGCCTACTGTTACTTTTCCTGATTAGGCTATATAACCCGCAATAGGCTTATACCATATATATTTATATAAGATAGGGTACATTTATCATTTACCCTGCATGTAGACATACTGTTTAAAATCATATACCTAGTGGTGGGCGTTAAATCGATCGATTCGAATTTACAGTTCAGGGCGGTGTGTTTTTATGAAAATCGATTTTATTACTCATTTTACACGCGAGCGCCAAAAGCGGAAGTGATGCGACGCACCGGTCTTCACGGGTAAATTAGCGCGGCACCCAAACACTGGAGCGGATTCAGAATCAGAAAGATGCCGATGGTTCGGTTTTGCGCCGCCGTGGTTCGAATCCCAGCAGATTGATCCCAACACTTGACTCATTAAGGAGGAAGACCCCTGACCCTCATTGCTCCAGGGACCGGCTGACCCCGCTTTCTCCTATCCGCCACTTTCCACGAGTTCCCCACTAATGCTGAGGTGTCAGGTGGCCCGGTCATGTGACGTGACACCACCACTCCCCTTCGAACATCTGACTGGGACTGTGTGTGAAACATGTCCCTCAAGGATTCTGAGGCATTGTCACGGCCTACCTTCTTCTTCTTGGTCATCTTCTTGGAGGCGTCCGCCTTCATGGCCTGGGTGATCTCTGGCACGATGCGGCGGGCGAACGGCGAGGGCAACGTCTCCTCCAGATGCATCTTCTTCGCTTTGGGCTTGCCGACCTTCCCCTTCACCAGCCTGCTGGCCTTGCCCGCGCTGATGTCTTCTCTCTCCTGTGCCTCTACCCGCTGATACCAGGGGGCAGAAGAGCAGTTAAAACCCATAAACCACTGATGGAAAACAGAAGTAAACCCACAAAGTAAGCTGGAGAAATTAGTCTAGCCTGGTGGAGAAAACCGGCCGTGCTTTTTGATCCAAAGTAGGTAGGAACTGTTACTCAAGGTTTGCTTCTTTGTCGGAACTGGGAAGTAACAACTTCTAGTGTCTCAAGACACTTACATCCAGCTCCTCTATAAAGACGGCCAGATCCTCCTTCCAGAGATCTTCAGAAGACTTCCGCTGAAGCTCATTCAGCTCAGCTTTCTGCAACAGAAGGATGATGTAACTCATAAATCAACATAACAACATAAATCAAGCTCGCGTGACGTCACTCTTCACGTCAGCAAAGACAGCAGCTAAAAGTTTAGTTTTAACTGTGGAAGACCCTGAATCACCAAAGCCCCACCACCGGCAGAGGAGCAGAAGACCCTGAATCACCAAAGCCCCACCACCGGCAGAGGAGCAGAAGACCCT
>JAABNY020000046.1:1299264-1323552 GCA_015164015.2 Brevimyrus niger | reverse complement strand
CCCAATGTCTCCTCACACTAACATACTACACATCTCCCAATGTCTCCTCACACTAACATACTACACATCTCCCAATGAAAGACTCGTGCCTCTGTCCTAAACTGGGTACCAGAGATTCACACTAGGTTAATATCAAGTTGCTAACGATGCACCAATAGATCAGCGAGTGAGTGGAAATGGCAGATTTTCGCCCTGATCAATGTTGACTGACAATTGGCTACAACATCATTTGGAAGAGGAGATGATGTAGATAATTCAGCGTATCCATATGTTTTATATAGACTTCTGATTTTTGGGCATCATGATACGAATCTCACACTCACTAATTCATATTCCAAATTGTGGGTGTAAGTAAATGTCTGTAAAGTGACAAAAAGAATAAAATTTACAGTCATGTAAAGCAACTGAAGGAACAAGCAATAAATAAGACCAACAGTTACTGTAAACCCATAGTATTAAGAAATATTTCAGGGATACGTGTTGCAGTAAAACACTTGTTTTATACTCTTTAAAATGTAGTTTAGTCTGTGTAGATTTCCTGGCTGTTGTACTTGTATTTCTTTGTAAGTGTCTTAACTGAAGTGATACATAAATTATTAGTCAAACAGCAGTCAATGGAGAAGACAACTGCGTTGGAACTGATCAGAGAAAATGAAGTCAAAATTAATTTAAGTAGGACAGACGTCAAGTGTTGGTGCTTCATCACCCTCAGCACCGACAGCGCGGGGTTCCCCACAAAGTAGGATTTCTTAAGCTTCTAGCTTAAGTTAATCCAGCTAACTGAAAAATCTTACTTCATAGAACAGCCCCTGGTAATCGAACTTTTCTATATATATTGCGAAAATATGCCCCCATGAAATCACTGTCAATTAATTGAGAAAAGACTAAATTATATATATATATATTATTTTTTTACTAATTTCAGCAGTTTCGCGCCTATCGCATATAAGGTTGGGTAAGTAAAGGCGTCTTTTGCTCCAGATAATATTTATTTCCCACCACTGACGCAAGCGGTCGAAACCTCATCATTAATATAAATCTCCCGTTATTTCGGCCGCTGTCCTTTGTCTCAACGCCTTCAAGCCGCAAAAGTTATTATCCTGCGCGTTGTTCCATGTGTTCGGCGGTACAGCAGCGCACCACGGATCCCATGGACCCCCCGGGAACATAGGCTGGGCACGATAATTTTAAATTGTTAATCTTTGTCATTTTTTGTCTTATGAGGGAGCCGCCCCTCTCGCTCCCCAGCCCCACAGTGAACGTAAAGGGGGCGGTGGGGTACGATAACCGGCGCTTGGGGAGGAGGACCGGTCCCCGCAGCCCGGCGTCCGTCCCATTGTCTTTATCGCGTCTACGTCGCAGCCGCCGCCAGAAAGCGCCGGTCCGGGATGGTGCTGCATCTCCGGGTCAGGACCGATTGTCCAGTGCACATGTGCATATATGAAATGTACGGAGAACATCAGAAAGCCTGCGATCAACACAAAGAACTTTTGTTTTGGAGAAGCGGTCCATTCATTGGTTTCAGTTTAGGCGTTCACCCTAAAAACAAATCCACCCACCGCCGGGGGTTATTTTCAGCCACTAAACTCTGCGAGTACTACACATGTAAACAGCGCTCCCGGAGGAGTGGCACCGGAGTGATGCGGCTCCGGTGAAGGCACCGTGCGGCTGGCCATCTTACACCAGCCTTCACCTCGCAATGCCGGACACTAGCCTGCCGCAGACCGCTACCGGTCGGCTGAAAGTCACACCGGCTACTCGCAGAGGGGCTCTTACCGGTACCCGAGAGTTAAGAACGCCGGCGCATACAGCACTATGCGGCACCGTCACCGTAACTTACCACCCAAGTCAAGCCGCCGCTTCCCGCTGCGCCGTTGGACATCTTCCTTTTGTGTTTTCAAAGATAAAAATGCTTCTATTAAAATTATTCCACTCTGTTGCCTACCGACGGCTCATAAAAACCAAACGTTTTAAAAAACCGGCCCCATTTAGGACGTATTTCTCCTGTCGTGGGTTACGCTGCCGCGTTTCGCCTTAAAACGTCCGAGCGGGCGGCTGCAGGTAGCCGCGGCGAGGTGAGCGTCTCACGGTTTTTGTTAAAATCGACCGTCGTGGCGGCTTGAGGCCTGGATTTCCTTAGCAGACACGCTAATTGCTTGGACATAAGTGCTGCACAAAGCGTTTTAATTTTTATTCCAGGTATTTCGCCGCGTCAAGCAAAGTTTAAAAAGCATACATTTATAATAACGTTTTTAAAAAACACAAATATTTTGGACGCCGCAGTTTTCATTCAGGAACAATAACAGCGGCGTTATGCCTCCGTCCGGCTATCCACTATCGGCACGGCGACGATGCCCTCCGTCTGGAATGGACCAATCCTGAGCATCCTTTGCTGAGCGCCGGCAGATCAACCAATCAGAAGGCGGGGGGCTCCTTTCTGAGTCCCTCAATCTGCTCCTACACGAGCAAACGTCAGCGCGTCTTTCCACCGCGCGATTAAATTCATTTTGCGCACGGTTGGTGATAATGGTCCTTAGACAAGAACACAAAAAGTTGCAATTTGTAATATTTACACAAAACATTAAGATTCGAAAGCATTATAACCTGTTATCTGTCAAGTCTTTTTCCAATCGGTTTCAAAACTTGGGAAATTGCTGTTGCATTGGTTTGGTTCCCTCAGATAAGTTATGGATGACGTCACCATGGGTTAACTATATAAAAATATTTACTGCCCCCCCAGCTGTGAACCCCCCTCTTCACCATTTCCTTTTCTAGTAGGGGCAAATGTGCATTACCTGCCAAATCTTAACAGTTGTGAACACACTGAAGTTTAAAACAAATCTAGCCATGCAATGCATTCCCCCCTATGATTTTATTGGAAAAATACCTTTAGTTAGTTACCATAGCACAATAATCAAATAAGGTTTTAGTACCAACGATGACTGTATATATCGACTCTGTAAAAAAGTTACATTTTTAGCTACAATTTTCTACTAGAATTACCAGTTCTGTATTTTAAGCAAAAGCTACAAATAAAGCGTTTGTGTCAGTAGCATGGTGATAGTTACCAGGTACATAAATGTTTCAGGAAGAACAATAAGAGTAAAGAGCTTGTACTGCTCCAGAGACACCTGATGAAATGTCCATTCACAGCTGACTTGACAGACCACAGAACTCCACTAATGGCTTAATAAAACAGAGGTGGATATTTACTCATACTCTGTCCCCTAAGTCACCTCATAACCAGCGGCCGTGCCCCAGCAGATTAATCCGGTCCCTCAAACATAGAAGAACCGTCACCACACAGGCCTACTGATGTGACGGTCTGTTAAACAGGACGGGACTGCGTTTTGACCACACCGAGCCCATGGCTGGGTCCTGGGTCCTGGGTCTCTGGTCAGGGCAGGGGGCCATGTTCCTGGCCAGAGGTGAAACGCTGGGGGCCCAGAAAAAGAGAAGTATAAATGTTCCAAGTGGAAAGAATAGCTTGGATCCCCTTTAATTACGAAGCAGCTAAACCCATATCTTGAGATTGGTGAGGTGAAGGAGCAGCACTCTACACATCGATATAGAGCAGGGGCCCCGTCGTCACGCCTCCACCATCTCTATGACGATTTCAAGCGAGGAATCCTCCGCCTCTTTCAAACTGTGCCGGAACAGCTGTGAGTGTTGCCATGACGACTCCCCTTCACTTCCGCCAAGCTCCGCTTCCACCACGAGCTCCGTGGATCCGGAGAAATTCCGTGCCGTGTGCATCTTCCCATCTTAAAGGGGGAAGAAAGTGAAATAAGTTTGTGGAAAAGGAAAGACTGACTTTAAATATCAGGGTTTCATTTTAGCAGGATGGTCCGAGAATGCCAACTCCGGCTTGCCGATTCGGGCCATACCTCCTAAGAAGTCCACGGTGTCCCGGCCGGATCGCATTCTCCAGCTGACTCGACCAGAGTGAAAGGTCTGACTGCACGCCCTCACCGAAACCGTCTTTATCTTCAGTCCAGTGGGTCCACAGTCAAACCGCCAGCTGAGCTTCCCTGTGGAAGAGCCCTCAGTGTGGGCCAGATAGACCTGGATACAGGAGGGAATGTTGGATACGTTAGGGAAAGCGCATGGCCGAAGACTGAGGCGGACGGCACCGTAACGGGAGCATCTCCCGAGTTATTATACCTGAAACAAGCTGCCTTTTAAAATTCTGTAATGTTGTGAAGTAACATAACATTGCAATAATAATGCAACAACAATCTGCAGAATTGAAATGAGTAAGTCTAAATAAAAATGAAAAAATACAGCTGTCATGGTGTTATAAGTGATGCTAATAGCCAGTGTATGAGGGGTAACACTTCCAGGCAACAAAGAAAGTCACTCATTCAAGGTGAGAACTTTGCTTCTCGAATTTCCAACCTGGCAAATGGCTGCTTTTTCTTGCCATACTTCACAATTCTCTTCAAACGGCTGCTCTGAAGCAGCGTTTTCCAGCCTGCTCCTCGGGGACTCCCAGACAGTCTACGTTTCCGTTCTCTTCCAGGTCACAGTGGAAAACGTGGACAGCCCGGGGCTCCCCGAGGATCAGGATTGGCTGAGGTTAGCTGAAAAGGCTCCTAAGATGTCTGAGGTTACGCCGACATTTAGCCGGGCCTGCCTCACCAACTGACAGAACTCGTTTGGGAGGCTCAGATACGACCGTCAAAAGACGGCCCCCGGACCAGCGGGTCGGGCCCCTCACCATCTGCCAGTCATTCTCCACCTTGCGGAAGACAGAGTCCCACTTCCACGCGCCCTGCTCCCAGCCCTGCAGCACCTCCCGGCCACTGGAGACTCGGCTGTACTGGTTCTTCGTTATGCTATAATGGAGATGGAACCTCCTGGTGCTCCTCTCCGTCTCCGTGGGAACAAAGACGTACCCCTCCGCCTTCTGGTGTCAGAGAGCCAACATAGGACCAGATGGAAAGGCAGCGTATTGGCAGCCAGTGACATCACCCTCTTGGGTCCCACATCACAAAATTCTTCAAGTTCAGACCCAATCAAATTAATTTATTGAATTTCAAAAATACTGGAGATGCGTCTCCATGGTGCTAGACCACCTGAACGGACACTCACTGTGGCAGGGGTGCTGGTCTCCCCCCGCGCCATCCTCCAGGCCAGAGAGCCCGACGTGCGCCCCCCCAGCTCGCCTGGCTCGGGCGTCTTGGGGGAGATGAACTCCACCAGCTCCACCAGTAGTCTTTCTAGCAGTTCTTTCCTCCTGTCGGGGCTGAGAGACTGCTGCTTCTGCGAGGCGTGGAATGGGAGCCGTGTCAGTGCCTGCAGTCAGCTTCCTAAACGCTCACTGGGTCAGTGGTCATGAGGGGCTTATCGCAGGAAACACACTAAAGAGAGCGTCCGGGGAAAGGCTACACACACACACACACACACACACACACACACACACACACACACACACACACACACGGGGAGAACATGCACACTCCACACACACAGAGCCAGGGGTGAGATTCAAACCCACAACCCTGAAAGGGAGCGTCTACCTCACCACCTACTGAACAACCTGTTAAATGCAATGCCAACCTAAAATAACACTGGTAACAAGTAGGCAGGGCTGTGCAGGTTTACCATTTCGTGGCAAGTCTTGGTTATAAATCATACGAGTGAATTAATTGTAACTAGTCACTACTTTAGTCAGGGTGAATATAGGCCAATTTAAGTTCTCTGACGTTACATGTATCCTTTTCTATGCAGTCTACTGTATGGTATTTACTCCCCTTTGTGTTCTGAATGTTACTATTTGACACCCCTGTAACACAGCAGTTTTCTTCCCCTGCAAGTTGTGCCGATTCGTCCAACTGCTTGTATGGTCATTAAAAGCAACCGTATTTAACCAAATGTTTTTATATACAGTGGAACCTCGGATTATGAGTAACGTGGTTTATGAGTGTTCAGCAAGATGAGCAAAAATTTTTAATAAATTTTGACTTGTAAACTGAGCAAGATCTCGCAATACGAGTATTACGTATACACTTTGTCTGTCGAGCGTCACGTGATCACAACTGAGCCAATGGTTGTTCTCTCTCAAACAAAAGCGGCCGTCATTGGATAGATTCCTTGTTAAAGTCACACAAAAAGAAAAAGATTCCAGTGAGCCAACAGATAGCAGTGATTCCGGTAGTTAAAGTGAAAATCAACAATCATAACCCTTTTTCACCATAAGATGGACTCACTTTACTGAACAAAACCATGCGAATGATGAATATTATTTTATCATATCAATGTCAATTTAGAAGAGGAGGTCCGGTTCCAAGGATTTTATTTTTACTAATATCCATCCATCCATCCATCCATCCATCCATCCATCCATCCATCCATTTTCCCCCGCTTATCTGGGGTCAGCTTGCAGGGGCAGAAGCCTAAACAGGGATGCCCAGACCCCCCCAGACCGCCCTCTCCCCAGCCACCTTCTGCACCCCCACCAGAGGCAAAGCAAGGCGTTCCCAGGCCTGGGAGAAATAATCTCTCCAAGCGTGTCCTGGGTCTGCCCCAGGGCCTCCTTCCGGTCTGAAACTGAAATAACTGAAATAGTTTCTTTCACAATTACCTTTCTTGCCTAATTTCAGCCTGCGGCATCCCCACAGGTAGATGCGTTTACAGACCCGAGTCATGTGCCTCTGAGGACCCAAAGTCCGCCTCCGAGGCGTTTCTCTATGTGCACTGCAGCATTTAAGTTCCCGGAGTCCGTCCCCGAGGCATTTCCCCCGAAGCGTACCACAGCATTCAGCTCGTTGACGGTCTGCAGCAGCCATCTCTCTGTAACCTTCATCCGCCGGGACAGGACCTCTGGGTGCTTACAGGAGTACCTCCATGTGACGTCGACCACCTGCAGGGGGAGCCAAACATCTGCTCCAGTAAAACGCATAGTCACCCGAGTCAGAAGTGATACTCGTATGGTTCGAGTTTATGAGAGACTAGCAGAGCTTTGTGTTATCTGTCTGCTATTTCAGTGTTTTTGAGCACCCCTCCCCCCCCCAGACCCCCACACAGCTGGGGGGCCCCAAGAATTGAATTAAGAAACACTGTGCTATTTAAAGTGGCCCTATTGTGCTTTTCCAGTTTTCTATGCATTATATTATACAGCTTTATGTGCATGTGACCGGTCTGCAGAGTCATAAGGCCCAAACTGGGAGTAACTCTCACCACAGAAACCACACTTCTCTAACCTGCCCGAAACGCCGTGTTGGAATTACAGCCCTTACTTCTGTAACACGATCCTTATTGGCCACCTACATGGAAGGATTTGTAGGGGTGAGAGGTGCGGGGCAAGCTGACCAATCAGAGCACACTTGGTTCATTGGGGGGGGTGGGGCTCTATCAGTGTTTGACAGTTATAGGCAGATGAAACAGATGTATAATATGAGGGAAAAATGTGTTTTTGAACCATTGAAGCATGCAAGTCCATTCTAGTAAACCCCAAACTTAAATTATGAACAGTGAAAATGAGAACAGGTCCCCTTTAATGGAACGCTATACATTTTGAAGACATAATTCCATCCCTTATCGAGTGAATAAAACAAGTCAGCTCTTACACTACGACACCCAGCTAAAGTACCGTCTCCAGACGCACGCGTCGCTCACCTGCTCCTTGGAAAAGGCCAGGATGTAGGACAGCTTCTTGCCCCAGCCGACCTCGTACAGGAGCGGCTTGTCGCACACATTCTCGCAGGGGTCACAGTGCAGCCAGCGCTTCTGCGAGAGAGAGTAGACCTCCGTCCACACGTGGTCTGCACCCAAAGACAAGACGGGAGATTCACAATTGTCAGGTTCTGCATATAAGAGACATGCCTGTATATATCTATTCCAAGAGCACTGAAATTACTTCTTTTATTTTTCCTACTCCCAGATGAGCCCACTGTGCTCTGATTGGTCAGCTAGGTGATGACAAAACTCACCCGTGCTATCCCAGATGTACCTGGCCTCCAGCCCTAGTGCTCTACAGCACAGAGTGAAGCAATTTGCCCACTCCCCACAGCGCCCCCTCCTGGTCTCCAGCAGCTTCTCAGGGTTGTTGTACCTGCCGACAGAATCAAAATGACAAAGCCAGTTATCGACGCGGCGGAACCTCGGCCAACCGCACCAGAAAGGAGGCAGGTCCGCGTCGAACCTGGGGAACCTGGTGGAAAGCTGGCAGGCCGCGCAGTGGTGCCTCTCCACCCGGGGGGCGTCCCAGCGCAGGTCGTCGGCCGAAGGGGACAGCGAGCCCATGGACTGGGTGCTGCCCCCGCAGCGGCTACAGGGCAGGCAGTTCACCCAGGAGAAGAAGTCTCCCTTGAACCAGCGCAGCAGCTCCAGCAACAGCAGGTCGTCATTCATCAGACTGCAGTCTTAAGATAAGAGTCATTCAATGGTGTGTCACTGTCACTTTAAATAAGCCACCAAACGTCACAAAGGAAGTCATGGGCAAATGGGCTGGTGATCTACACAGCACTGCATATCAGCTGTTGTATTACATCACAATTTAACATTAGAGCATAGACAAATGAATGATAAACACCACAAAAACATGAATTATAGTTCATTATCAATATCCTAAACTGCTCCTCAAGGACGCCCCAGTCATGGGACACACACTATATGGATAGCATATTGGGGCGTCTGGCCATTATACGTGAAGGAATTTTAGGACATCCTATTCTAAATTCATAGGCATGTAGGTCCTTTGCAGCTAGCTAGCTTGAGCTGAGGGCTCTGTGTGGGCCAGTCAAGTTCTTCCACATCAAACTCAACAATGTCTTTAAGGACCTTGATTTTTGCTCTGGGGCAGGGTCATGCTGGAACAGAGGAGGGCTTTCCTCAAACTGTTCCCACAAAGTCGAAAGCTTAGATTTGTCCAAAAAAATCCCGTTCCAAGCAGCTCCCAGTGCACGTCACATTCAGGTCGCATGGCCGAGAATCGGATACGTATCCGATTTAGTACCACATATGAAAGTGGCACAAATCGGATTTGAAAAGATCAGATTTGCGTGTCCACACAGCCCTGAGAAGATCAGATCTGTGTCACATTAAGGCAAAAAATCCGATTTGAGTCACTTCAGTGTGGCAGTGTGAACGTAGCCTAATTAATTTAGCTTTTTAAAAAAGAGCCAGTGTGGCTGTTTCGATGAGCTAAACAAGGTGCTTTAGTGGTCGACTCAAAAAAAGACATGGGTGTGTTGGACAGTTGCTGCAAATACTGGGGTGATTTTAGGAGAGGTTCTGTAATGACTAAAGCAGACACACGTTGACAGACGCAATACCATGGTTTTTCACCGTTATGAAAATCATTTAAACACCATTTTCTTTCACCACATATGTAGGGTTTGACCAAAGGACAATGAACGGTACTTTACCTCCAACTAAGATAACCACTTATCACATGTAACCTAGAGACAATTCCAGCAAACTCAGCCCAGATTCTATACACAAAAACTTCAATACCTTTGGTGATAATGACAGGAAGACCGTAACCCTTCTATGCACAAAGCGTCCAGTCTGTGCCACACAAAAATCTCCAGTAGACAGACCACCCCCATCCGCCCCTAAGCAGAATCATGATGTAAACTAATTTAAGGTAGTAATAATTTTTTGAGCATAAAACCGCTCACAGCTCCGAGTTAACAGGTAGGTGCCAGAAGGCACTGAGCTTCACCATCTGTCTATAGTCAAGGATTTCAGTCATGGATACAGCCATGGATTTCTCTCACCTGACATCCATTTTTCTTTTCCCCCCAATATGAATAACAAAGCGCGTTTGTGGAGCTCAAACGTGATTAAATACAATTTTTCCAAATAGCCTAGTGTTCACTCAGCCCTGCATCCACTGCTAACTAGTGATGAACGGAATGGCACTTCATGAACCATTTGCTGTATTTATTGTCCCCACTAGATGGTGCTCTTGGTTTGCTTTGAGGCACGATTTTTTGAATAGAGAGCACCATCTACTGAGTCCAAAAAAGCACAGGAAATGGTTCGTGAAACTTGTCCATCGGTGAACTATAGATTCATCCCTACCTGGATCCGACTTCCTGGCCTGCTCCAGCTTCTCCTGGGCCACGCTCCGGAGCTGAGTGTGCGGGATGCAGGCCAGGGCTTTCTGCTGCAGGGCGGGGTTCTCGTACACCAAGACATGCTGGCTGTTCGCCTGCAGTGTCCTGAAGAAGCTCATGCTGTTCTCCTGCTGTGGGGGGGACAGGGAGTCGCGGGAGATTCAATGGCATGGCACAATTCACGATTTCTGAGAGGAAGCAGGACGATCCAGCAGCCAGATGGTCCAGGTCGGCTATTCTGGTCAAGATTCTCAAGCCATAAACTGAAAATGTGGTTTATGCAGGTTGTCGTAACCCATTTCCCTACTTTGGAAATAATGGACTGCATTGATTGTTTGGATTTAACAAGCACTTAAATTAACTGACCTCTTTGGAGACCATACAATAACTTTCTAATAATTTTGTCCCCACCCCCCCAATTTTTTTTTTACCTTCCCCTGGGATGGAATGAACATTATGTGAACCACAAAAATGGGAATCACAAGCTTTCAGGTTCACTAACAGGAACTGGTTGTTGTACAAGCATGTCAAAAGCATTACCACAGGGACTGCGTGTGCGGCTGGCTGGACGGCCAGAGGTCTGACGGAAAGGGGAGGGGCTGGCACTCTGTCAGTCAGGCTGGCTTGGGATTGGCTGCTGATGGGGGCGGCGACTTCAGAAGCCTGACCCAATCGGAGCCTCTGCTCCCTCTCCACTGCTATGGACTCTCGGATCCGCCTCAGCTGCTCCACAGAGGCCGTCTTTGGGAACACTAGATGCGTTTCAGCCTGGAATGACATTAATGACACATTATTTGACATTTCAAAACATGCTTCATCAGTGGGTATTTGTCACAAATACACAACACTGTCCAGGGTATCATAAAACAGTTCTAAATAAACATGCTTTTCTTCATGCACAAGAGATAATTCTGCATGCAGGAACAGCATCTTAAACTAGCATTCCCTCTTTATTAAATCAAGATTCTTTAAAGAATTGTCACCTCTAAACTTGAAACATTCTGTTAGTCCAACTATTAATTCTCTAAATACCTTACATCTTAGATAGTGGGTGTATATAAATTTCTTAATGCAACTCTTTAGTATTATGGAGCATCTTGGTATCCTAGATATTCACACATTAATGTCAGTAAAATTCCTTAAAATGACCTCTTCGAATCCCATCTCAAAGAGACACTCCACAGCTCCTCGGATAGGCAGAAGCCTGGTAGAAAATGTGGGGTTTCCGATCCGTATAGATCTGTATTTCTCTTCGTTTGGATTCCTCCCATGTGGAAAAATATACAAATGGTACTCGCGTCAAACCTTATCGGGGTACATTTATTTACTGACTAGAAATACGGAACTTGACTTTTATTAATCTGAGCTTAAATATCTATACTTGCTTCGTAATTAATGCACTCTGCTCATCACGTAATAAAAGCAGCACGAATATAATGGTGTATAGCATGCACCAGTGCTGTTACACGCAGGAACAACAAGTGTCGCATATTCTTTGATTCAGTGTCAGTACAAACGCTCCAGCTAGGACGGAGGAACAATAATTGTCGAGACCATTCCCGAGGTCTCATACCCTCGGGAATAAAAGAACATCATTTTGCTCATTCCATTATTAGGTGAGAGACGGCTTATCGCGTATTTGAAGCGGTCTGCATCCACAAATATTACCGTTGCAGACAGACACAGGTCACTGCCATTAGGAGCGAGGTGGGCACAGTCCAAAACGCGGCACGTTAAAAGCAGTACATTTTTCCTTTTCAAAATGAATGTAAACGGGACTGCATAGCTAAAACGAAGAAACCAGCTAATTGTATTTGAGTACTATCTATCAGACCAACTCTGTACATCTTCTGTGGAGATGACACGGCACAATGTCGCGAAGTGAAACCAAATCTGTCCATAGAACACCATGACCGAGACTCAAGATTACCTAAGAATGTTATCAGCATAAGTCAGCAACAGTTTTGAGGCGTCCAAGAATACGTCGTTGGGGTTTTCGCACAGTGCTGATACCCCCTGAAATTCAGCCATGGTACCACGGCTCTAAGAGACCAACCGCTCCGCGACACCTTTCCGCTTCGCTCTTCCTCGTAGCAGACTGTCCGACTCACGTTATTATGAGCCAGGTGGCCGTCATACGCCTGAACAAAAAAACATTAAAATATCATTCGTTTAACCATAAATTGAAGTAAGCTGTCCTTAGTTGTAACAAAAAAATATTTTCGTAAATACATAAATATAATTACTAATCTGTTTTGGTAAATATGATTGATATTTTACGCAAAGAAACAGGCAGACGGATGAGAGTCTCTAAAGCCGAAAAGTGCTTCTGGTCTAGGTCGCGACCGTGGGAGGCTGATGAGTTAAACGTGTAGTGGCTTTGCGTAACAGTCGTCTATCTGATCTGTATGTATGATATTTTAGAGCTAGCTGATCGACTAGGTTATTAGCTAATTTAGCTGATTTGTTTACGTTCCGTTAATAGCTAAAAATATAGCGAAGCGATGAATCAGGTTTTTTTTCCATAATCTTTGTTAATTTTGTATGTGTTATGGCATTCTTTGGATCCATCGATGTTGACTAGCCTAACTACAAATACAAATTAATTGTATTAGCTAACTCTGCCAGAAGTATTTATTCAATAGTATACCCTGAATAAAAATAAATATGAACTAATTTATCTTTCAGAAATGGTTTTATGACACCACAGTGAATGTCAACATGCATGTGGTTTTATTGTCACGTTGGGAAGCGTTGCTTATGAAATTACCCAAGTCAAAACTCTTAAACGCAAAGACTTTCGTGTGTATAAGCTCCCGCGTGAGGCACTTCAGCGCGCCCCCTCCTGCCACGTCACGGAGGCGTGTGGTAATCACGGGGATAGGACTCGTCTGTCCCCTTGGGTCCGGGACCACTATACCCTGGGAGCGCTTGATCCGTAGCGAGAGTGGAATAATCAGTCTGGACACAGAGGAGTACAGGACTATTCCTTGCAAAGTGGCAGCGTGTGTTCCTAGAGGGGACGGCGATGGAGAGTTCAAGGAGGAGAGGTTTGCCTCACGGGCGGAAATCGGCAGCATGTCCCCCGCCAGTGTGATGGCGTTGGCAGCGGCAGACCTGGCACTGAAGGACTCTGGGTGGTACCCCACCAGCCCTGAGGAGCAGCTGTCCACGGGGGTGGCTGTCGGGATGGGCATGGTCCCCCTGGATGAAATCTCACGCACCGCCAGCTTGTTCCAATCTAAAGGTTACAACAAGGTCAGTCCTTTCTTCGTGCCCCGTATCCTGGTCAACATGGCCGCCGGGCACATCAGCATCAGGCACCGTCTGAAAGGCCCCAACCACGCCGTGTCCACCGCGTGCACCACAGGGGCGCATGCCGTCGGCGACGCCGCCAGGTTCATCGCCCACGGAGACGCGCAGGCCATGGTAGCCGGGGGCACGGAGGCCAGCGTTTGTCCGTTAGCCATCGCGGGCTTCGCGCGGGCACGTGCCCTGAGCACCAGCCGGAACTCGGAGCCCAGGCTGTCCTCGCGGCCCTTTCACCCGGAGCGGGAGGGCTTCGTCATGGGAGAAGGGGCTGCCCTGATGGTGCTGGAGGAACACGGGCGAGCCGTGGCCAGGGGGGCCAGGATATACGCTGAGGTGCTTGGCTATGGGCTCTCGGGGGACGCCAGCCACATGACCGCCCCCACTGCTGACGGGGACGGGCCCTTCAGGTACCAGAACACACAGGAATCCCCTCTCAGTTCTGCAAAAACTCTTGTATTTTGCTTGGTTACTTATGGTTAGGGCAGAGTGGGGGTTACAGTTGTCATAGTTAGTATTAGCATTTTTGCCATAGAGATGAATGAGCGGCCCCCATAAGGATATGATTACCCGACTGTGTGTGTGTGTGTGTGTGTGTGTGTGTGTGTGTGCGCCCCTGCCTTGGCTCCCTGTCTTTGGTTATTCCCTGTCCTGTGCCCTTTTGCTCCTGATTCCCGTGACTGTGTATAGTGGGAATAAAAAAAGGGATGGATGGATATTGTTTACATTCGAAATGCCCTACTTTTTACAAAGTGTGTACTTTTGAAATTGTCCTTAAGAAGGAGTAAGGATAAGTTACTAAACAAAATACTTTCCTTTTTAGGCCTTGTGAATTTGTATGGTTTACAAGGAGTGATTTGAAGGAAAGTGACTGAACGTAGCGTGATCTGTTCGACTTTCAGGTGCATGTCTGCAGCTGTCCGTGATGCTGCAGTGAACCCAGAGGAAGTGTCTTACGTGAACGCGCATGCGACCTCCACGCCACTAGGGGATGCTGCTGAGAATGCAGCCATCAAGAGGCTCTTTGGGCAGCACGCTTACCGCATGGCTGTGTCCTCCACCAAGGGTGCCACGGGCCACCTGCTGGGGGCAGCCGGGGCCTTGGAGGCGGCTTTCACCGCCTTGGCATGCTACCATGCCACCCTGCCCCCCACGCTAAACCTGGACCGCACCGACCCGGAGTTTGACCTGAACTATGTGCCCTGCACTGCCCAGCCATGGAGGTCGGAGGGCCGTCGGGTCGCCCTCACTAACTCCTTTGGGTTTGGTGGTACCAATGCATCCCTGTGTCTCGCCGGCGTTTGAGGGGCCGCTTGCAGGATCCGTCCGTTTTTGTGTCCTGGGATTGAGTTGCTGCGTAATAAACTGCTCTTTCATTTATGAATCCTCTTGAATGCTGCGCTTTGCCAGGAGTGAGTTTGAAGCTAAATCGATTCACAATTAACAGGAATATTGAGTAAAACCAGCACAGTCTGCACCCTTGGCAGTAGATGGCAGCAATTTGCTAGGTGAAGCAGCAACTTCCAGTAATACCCAGTAATACTCAGTAATACTCAGTAATACTCAGTACTCACATTTACTTTATTGTCCCTCTAATACCAAAACACATGTGAACAATGGCACAGCACACTTGAAATTGACTAATAAACTGAGATGAACTCTTTTTGCTTTAATTTGTATTTATTTAGTTTCAAAATGTTTAGATGTCTATCAAATTAAGCTAAACCACGTTAATAATACAAAAAGCTAGTTCTTATTTCTTTGGAAATGCTAGCTGTAATTATGGCTGTTGCATCTTGGTGACGAAGACCGACCCGATCGCGGTGCAGAGATGAGGATGGTGTGACGGCTGAGGTATTCGGGACGGAGCTGGGAAATCAGGCTGAGTTTGCTTTCTTCCTTCTGATTCACAGACACTGGTCCTGTTTAATAATAATTCACCTGTATGCTTTATACTGATGTACCTCTACCAAAGCGTGTGTCATAAAATGAGTGTTTTACTGATAAATATTACCAATCGACATATAAATAGAGGGCTCTCAATAAGCAGCATAATGTAAGAGGTATAAACCTGTGCAAGACAAGTGAAGGAAAATGGCTGATTAAGTGGTGAATGTGGGAGGTGGGAAAGAAGCCTTATGTCGCCCGGAATGTAGAGAGATTCTCACAGAATTATCTGTTACCACCAGATGGTGCAAAGTCCTTCTACAGAATAAAAAATAATTGATTTTATTTTGTAAGCTACACGAGACTTACAAAGGAAAATGTTTTCGCGTAATAAATGCTCATTCAGAGCTGATGGGAAGTTCTGCCGATTCTATGCCGTAGGAGAGGAGATCATCCGCTGTCGCCTGATATTCCTGCAAACTGGGGGATGTTTGTTTTTGTCCCCCCAGTTTAATGCTCTGCCAGGTACCTGTCATATAGTTGCCTGAGTTTTCCTGATACTTCTGTAGCTGTCCAGCTATCAGTATGCTTGTAGTTACATAATCGGATCCAGTTACAGTTCCGCAGAGCCTACAAGTAACTTGAGGAAGGAAAGGAAGGAGACAGTTGAGTAAACAATGGGTGTAAAACATAGCAAAAGCAGGCGCTTCTGCACACATATTTCGGGCTTAATTCACATGCTATTGTCATGTGCTGATATGCTGGGTGGGCCCAGGTGCCCTTTATTTAGGTTAACTTGCCATGTAAAGGGGCATGAAAGTCAGCGACTGCAGCTGTGGATGACAGAACCAACTTCTCCGCTGCTATTATTCACCCCAGGATGTAAAAGAGGCAGGTGCGGACTCGGGAATTGGGGAATTTGCCCGATCGGGCCGGGCTTTCTTATCATGTAGCTGACGCGCCAGGGGTGCCCGGGTCGGCGGTTGGTCTCAGCATGTTTCCAGGTCGATCGCAGACGGCAGGAGCTGATTAATGGCTTAAGGTTTCATTTCTTTGAAGGACCAAACCACCACCACCCCCCCATCCCCCCTCCCTCCTCAGGCTGCTTTTTGGTGCCAGTCTGACCCTGAAAGGAAAGTCCAGGAATTCTGAATCAGTTGGCTGCAAATGTCAACCACACGTTGAAGCACACTGTGCTGGGGTTTCAGTACGTAAACCCCCTTCTCACACTTAAAAATACACCAAAGAAAAAACTTTTGTGAGTAAAGTGTAGGGAAAAGAAAACACAGGAAATGATCTGCTTTAGAATGGCCACATGGTCTGATGAGTCACCATGTTCTCTATGAATGGGACAGGATGGGCAGTAGAATCTTCCAGAATGACAGTGCCTCTGTCCACATGGCAGGAGTGGCTGCCAATTGGTTGGATGAGCATGGCGATGACGTCACGGCCGTCCTGCTCCATCTCAACCCAAATCAGCTCTTCAGGAAGATGATTGGACGAGCATGGCGATGACGTCACGGCCGTCCTGCTCCATCTCAACCCAAATCAGCTCTTCAGGAAGATGATTGGACGAGCATGGCGATGACGTCACGGCCGTCCTGCTCCATCTCAACCCAAATCAGCTCTTCAGGAAGATGATGCCAAACACAGGCTTCTCCACTGCCATCAACAGAATGCAACATCTCTGAACTTCGGGTGAAATAATGTTGTTGCTGGAAAGTCGGGGAATCGACGGCATGGTCACTAATGCCGTTTATGTGGCACGCGATGTCAGTGCCCAGTTTGACCAGTCAGAGGCGAAGATCCCCCGATTTTGGCCACATGACATAAGGATGCGTGCAGCTTCACAAAGCTTTCCGCATAGAATGGCTGACCTCTAATTTCTGAGCAGAGCTGCGCACAAGGAATTCCGTGCAGCTATCATCAAATAATCATAACAACATATTATACATGTAACACTTCTAATGCAACCTTCCCAGATTCCTTTGACAGGATGGAAGTTATTTTACTGTTAATAATGTCTAACTAGTACCTAGCACAGCACTTCCTGGGAACAACTAGTTGATGTAGTACTGCTTGAAAAGGGATCAGCCCTGATTTATCACTCTGCATCAAACCAAACTGGATCAAACTCCGGTGTGTTTTTCTCTTGACACCAACATACAACATTATCGATTTCTTTGATATTTTACTGCCTACGGCTGATGGGAGCAACTGAATGGAAAGAATAGTGTTCATCAGCTTTGACTCAGAGTCCATTTTGAGATTCTGCTGAAGGGCAGTTTGGGGGCCCCGGGGCCCCTAGGCCTTGCACCCCTGCCGTCATGCCTTCATGTCCTGCTGTGGCTCAGCTTGTGTGTTGGTCCTCTGTCCATGAGGCCTTCCTCCCAAGATGAGTATGGTTAGGTGAACCAGTGTTTCTAAATCTCCCTTGGTGAGCTAACCGGAGCTGTATGTAGGCATGTATGTGTAATAATAAAGAAAAGAAGCAGGTATGTATGTAACTAAAGCAACAGTGTGCATATGCAAAAAGGTAAATACAGGAAACTCCGCATAAATGCAAAATAGAATGAAATGACCTGTCATGGGTACATGTGTGTCCTACGACTGCCTGGCATCCTGTGCGGGTGCCCACTGCCTCTTAGCCTGGGGCTAGTGAACAGGCTTGCTTAGGGGTGGTTCTCAATGCCAAGAAAGCAAAAAATATACTTGTGATCTTGGCCAGAGCACTCATGCTAACTTCTTTGTCATTCTCTTTTTTTCCTGGTGTGTTTGCTAACGTTTGATACAGTGTCACATTCACTTTCTGGAAATAATTTCATAGTTAGAATTAGGTGATCAGTGGTCCTTGTTAACACGCCATACAACATTTAAATGTGTCCTCTGCATTTAAGTTGTATGTAACTCTCGTGACATAGCAGGGGGCAGCTAATTCAGCGCCCGGGGAGCAGCGCTTGGGGACGGTATCTTGCTCAGGGTACCTCAGTGGTGACTTGTTGGTGGGGGATTCAAACCTGCAATCTTTCAATTACAAGTGCGCTTCCCTAACCATCAAGCCACCACTGCCCTCAGTTAATATTACTAATATTTAATAGTTTTAAAGGTAATAGTTGTATAATTTTGTGGAGAGGGGCCCAGCTTAGGGGCCCTTGCACTGGGTAACCTGCCACTGCTCTAGGGGCCCCTGCACTGGGTAACCTGCCACTGCTCTAGGGGCCCCTGCACTGGGTAACCTGCCACTGCTCTAGGGGCCCCTGCACTGGGTAACCTGCCACTGCTCTAGGGGCCCCTGTCTCACCACAACGCAGAAACTGATGAGCAGTGATGCAAGGCAGACAGAGGAAATTGCACTTATTGAGAACTTCTGAGAGCCAATGCGTATTAATCTTTTAGTAACGGGCGTTAAAGTCTTCTACTGCAGTAAAATGATATTAAAATAACAATGCAATGAAGCATTTTACCACATGATGTTTCTGCAAATAAACTATAATTAGACCATTACATTGAAATGAACAAGGGAAGATGGAGAATGGATGCTTGAGCTACAGCAGAACGATTAGTCATTACATTATGAACTCTATGTACCACTCTTCCTTAAAAGATCTATTTAGCAAAAAGAATCACATCCCTGCATTTTGTAAAGTGACATGAGTTGTTATAATTATTCTCCAGAGATCTATTTGTGGAGAGCATGACCCTTTAATCATTGGCTCTTGTGCAGCGTGTACAAAGACGACCATTAAACTGCAGTGTTCACTGGGTAACAAGGTGCTCAAAGATATTGTTTTTCCCAAAGACAATTTGCCTTTATGAAAGGGACCATTCCCTCTTTTATGAGTAACTGTAAACAGCCAAAAGCACAGTCAAGGTGCCGTTATCTTCATAGGTACTAATGTTAGAATCCTGTAAAAGCAAAACAGCCACAAGCACCTCATACGTTGCATAAAATGTCTAGTAACTGAAATTAGTTTAGTTGATTATTTATTCCTGCCCAGCTACTGAACTGCTATAGTTTTGCTGCCATGAAGTTTAATGAGGTTTTACTGCGAGATGACAAATAAAAACAGGCTTTGAAGCGGACGGCTTCTCCTCCTCTATCTTCTCCATGCATCCTCCTCCTCCTATGATATCAGTGCTTCCTGGGTTATGTGGTTTTTAGGTGATTTGGAAATAAATGAGGTAACTTTAGGTGCCACGTTCTGGTATCCAGTTTAAGGTTGCATCGAGGCTGCAGGATATTCCAGGAATGGCAGCTCAGGAAGCAGGAGACACCCTGGATGGGATGCCAGTCAGATGGTCATTAAAGGCTGTTTGCATTTGGTGCGACGGCCATTAAGGCTCCTAACTCTGACCAGGGTAAATGCTTGGAAGAACGATAGATGGGATAACAACCAATCCACAACAGTTACTGGTCAATAGCATCACCCAGTGAATGTATATATCTTCAGACGGCATTTGTAACTGAACGGCAAAAATATGGCTCGTGTGACACTTTTTCTAATTAAAAACATAGCAAGTTAGCTTCCTAAGTTAGAGTCTGATTTAGGTCCTGCTTAGGCTTCAGGACAGTAGCATGATTTTAGAGGGTTAAGTGGGAATAATTGGCCGTTATCTCCTGGGGAATGAGAGGTAATTGGAAAAAAACCATCAAAGAGGGGGCTGGGACGGTGAAAGGCCGTCTTCTTCATGCGAGTCATACTCTGCAGCCTACCCCCCCAACATGTTCCACACTAAGGGTGAGGTGAGGGGTGAGGTGGGGGGTGAGGTGAGGGGTGAGGTGAGTCCTTGGATACGATCGGCGTCCCCAGACAACCTCAGAGCGACGCCTGGAGGCCCAGCCTGTGGCCCCCTGCGGTTTCGCCAATAATTTAAATCCTCGCTGCATCAGACCAAGTTCAAAGCATGTGGCAGGAGATGCGATTGCTCCACCCCAAAATATATAGCCGGTCTGCGTTAAAAATGGAGGGGAAATTGTGTTTTTTTTTCATTCATTTAATATACAATAGGCCATAGCAGAGGGGACATTGTCATCCTGCGATGTTCCAAGGTGAGTTATGTGACATGCGGAGTGTTAGGTGATTGGATATTAATGTCCTCAGTTCAGCTCACCCGTAAATACATTCTCGGTCGCCCTCCGGGGGTTTGCACACCTGTGGGATAGTTCACCGTCGCGCATTAAAGGCTGGAAGCCCCCCCCGCCGGGACGGCGAGGGAAGACGGATGCGCTGTGGTTGGCCGTGATGAATTGAGGGAGGAGGATTTCCTCGCTGGGCTGTTTTTAGAAAATGGAGCTTTATTAACATCTGCGAATGTCATCTGCAACTAATGAATGAATCAATTATTCATTCATTTTCAAAATCTGAGAATACTGCATGAATTAATGAGGTGACCATGTGACCGTGTGACCGTGTGACCATGTGACCGTGTGACCTTCGTGCTCAGGTGCGAATTCCTGCTACTGAACTGGAACCAAAAGTCCTGAATGATGTACTAGCCTTAAAAAATGGGCTTTTTATCATAAGGTTGCAGGTTCATATCTGAGTTGGGGAAATGTTTTCCTCCTGGGAATGTCAACCGCTCATCCAGTGCAGGGTTAGGGCAGGAGACAAACTGGTGAGGATTACTGGATATTCACTCACTCGAGAATATGCTCAGTTCAGAGACACCCAAACCCTTAAAGTGAGAGTCCACAGAGCCATATGCTGACCCACCATATGTAAATAGTTAGAATCATATAAAAGTTAGAATTAAAACATGTTTGTTTATTTATTTAGCAGATGTTTTTGTTCAAAGTGATGCACAAGTGAGGATAGCCTGAGGTTAGGGTTAGCATAGCCTGGGGTTAGGGTTAGGATAGCCTGGGGTTAGGGTTAGGATAGCCTGAGGTTAGGGTTAGGATAGCCTGAGGTTAGGGTTAGCATAGCCTGGGGTCGGAGAGCAGGACCAGCCAGCCTGCAGAACTCCTTGAGCAGTTGGGGTTAGGGATCTGGATCAAGGGTCCAACAATAATACAATTAGTTTCAGCCATTCATGGGATCTGAACCCACAACCTTCTGGAGAAGATAATAGATCCCTACCTTCTGAGTGCCCCCCTCCATCTGCCCGAGGCAAAGGCGTGCCCCCCTTCATCTCCCCGAGGCTAAGGCGTGCCCCCCTCCATCTCCTCCAGGCTAAGGCGTGCCCCCTCCATCCACGTGAGGCTAAGGCATGCCCCCCGCTATCTGCCCGAGGCTAAGGCGTGCCCCCTCCATCTGTGATCGATCGGTCTATCTATCTATCTATCTATCTATCTATCTATCTATCTATCTATCTATCTATCTATCTATCTATCTATCTATCTAAACTGTTTGTTGACTCCTTACTGATTAGGTGGTACCCTGACTGAATTGTGTTCGCCATGGAAACGGGGTCTCTGCATATTTTCCTGTCTGCCGCTTTGCTCCATTATCGGGGCTCATCAGGCGAAACCGTTCACAGTTATCAGATATCATCAGACCACAACCTCCGCCCCCTTCACCATCTTCCTAGCCGGCCTCCAGTGCTCCCTGGCTTTATCCAAACCCCAGCAGGTGATGGGAATGAGGCGGGGGGGGCTGTGTGTTACCTTGCTGGTTCAAATCCCAGCAGGCGACCAGCAGTGAGGTGGTTTGTCAGTGGAAAGCTAATTAAATACATAAAAAGGTGCAAGTTACTTTGTATCAAACCAGCAGGCAAGCAACTATGTTGCCTGAATATTGTAGAATTCTGAAGTCACATTTTCATATTGTAGAAGAAAACCGAGCAGTTCAAGTGAATATATGGTAAACATCAGATGTTCCTCAAATCAGAGGCTCTCTAAAGGGGGCAGAGTTAGAAAGAACAGTCATGGGGGGTGGATGCCAAACACTCGGAGTCAAGGGCAGCAGTCCGGGAAAACAAAAGGGGCCTTATTTGAACTTAAAGAGGGCCTCAGAAACGAAACAACCCGTGGGGGGTCAGAAAGCTTGGGAAGCAAATCAGGGAAGGGCTGAGGCATAAACACAGATCTGATGTCATGACACATTAATGGCAAGACTAGAGAGCATGGACTGGAAAGCACTTTTAAGCAAAGACTAACAAGGGAACAGAACAAGAGGCAGCTGGAGTGAATCACAGAGGGGCAACAAGGAACAAGAGGTAAGATTAACACGAAACGGGTCGTGGCTCGTTAAGGCCACATTGGGGAAGGAAACAAGAGGATTGGCTAGGCAGGGTGTCACAATGAGTGACAGGGGCACTACAAAATTTGCCATGTAATTAGATTGGTCTGGGTTGGGCCCAATATGATGTGGGGGCCGAAATCTGTAGTGTCACCCCTGCTTCAAAGATACAATTTGTCATGCATTGCCGGTATTTCCAGGAAGAAGAAACTCATAGCAGGATAAAGTGATCAAAGCTCCATGTTTTTCTTCTCCATGTGAACGTCAGGAAGGCAATGGGACACATGACGGTCACTGGTGTGACTTCAGAGGAGTGTCACTCTGCTTCCTTGGGTGAGGAGTGTCACTCTGCTTCCTTGGGTGAGGAGTGTCACTCTGCTTCCTTGGGTGAGGAGTGTCACTCTGCTTCCTTGGGTGACATTCAGATTCCCGGTCAGCACCTCCGTCTCCGTTCCTCACACACTTCACAAGGACCACCTCATGCCATCGCAAAGTCGTCTGGCCGTATAAAACCTGGGGGCCACGTAAACTGTCACTGTCGTTTCCTCCAGGTGACAAGTCACATCATTAACTCTCATTTTCAACCCAAGTTCCACGCTAAAATTTACACTAATACTCAGGATTTCGTACATAAATCTTCATAATAATTACACAACCAAATGTTTGCGTTGCTTAATAGAATATCCGTCAGCAGAGAATCGAAAGGTTTAAGTGCCAGATCATTTTACATCCATTCTAGTATTTTCTACAGAAGGCTCCAAGTGTCGAAACAGGATGCCTGAAGATTTCACTGCTCACCAGCAGTAATTGTAGTCCGTGGTCTCAGCACATTTTAAAGAAGAGGATGTGTCCTTATTCCACAGATTCAACACAACAGGAGTTTTTTTAATCTCATAGATCTGAGGACAACCCTGGAGAATCTGCTGAAGTTGTTTGACGTCCCCATCATGTGAGCTAAAGTACCAGAGCACAGGGGCAACAATGAGCGCGGCTATGTCTGGCCAATCAGACGCGAGAGCCATGGGGGACAGGCCCGGCTATCTCTGGCCAACCAGACGAGAGAGCCACGGGGGGCGGGGCCCGGAAACGTTGCCAGGGTGATGCTCGCTTCCTAAATGTCAGCCACAACCTTCCGGTAAATAAGGCAGACAGACACTGTCACTAGGTTGATACTATTAATTGCCACATTATCCATCCATCCATGATCATAACCACTTATTCCCCACTGGGGTTGCGGGGGGGGGGGGGACAGGCAGGAACCAATCCTGGACGGGAGCCAACACACCACAGTAATTGTCACATTATATTGGTCAAATTGAAGGCCCTTATAAAAACTGAAGCTATTTCCCATCGGCCACAAATCATATCAACCATAGCACCCCCCCCCCTCCACTCCACTACCAAAGCTAGCCCAGCTTTTCCAAGCGTTTGTAAAACCATATAACAACAACATGTAATTTGACTTCAAACAAGTAAATGCAAAAATCAAGCAAATAGCTATTATTTCCAAAGTTAGTACATAATTAAATTTCACAGGATAAACTTCACAAGATCTTCTTCAGCATGTAAATCTAATTAACTGTTTTAAAGGCCCCATCGTGAAAAAAAAAATAGTGTAAAATAAATATCCACCTACAGACTGAAGAATTCACCTTAGTGCCGCTGAGAGCCAGACCCAGGCGTCGCACCAGCAGTACGCAGATGGCTGTGTCACATGACAGGAAGTGAGGAAATGTGAGCTGCAGCTGATCACTCGAGCAGATGGCCGTGTCACATGACAGGAAGTGAGGAAATGTGAGCTGCAGCTGATCACTCGAGCAGATGGCCGTGTCACATGACAGGAA
>JAABNY020000046.1:1271830-1288264 GCA_015164015.2 Brevimyrus niger | reverse complement strand
AACACCCCACCCCACACCACCACACAAAAACCCCAACCACGCACCCCCACGAGAAAAACCCCAACCTCCACGCCGCACCCCCACACCCCCCCCCCCCCCCCCCCCCCCCGGAGCCCCCTGCCTCTGATATACCTGTATTTACCTAGTCTTCAAAATAGCCGTGGGCGGGGAAATATGGGCTTTTTACTGTGCAATTTACACACTCCATTGGTGTAACACAGTGGTTAAAGGGATCTTATTTCATTTATTAACTGGCTAAAGTAATAATTAACCATTTGGACTAAGAATAAGCGAATAAGTTGAGGCAGTCTGTTTCTTTCGGATGTGTATGGCCTTTCCATTAGGCCACAAATAAGAGTTGCATGGCTTTAGTTAGAGTTTAGTTAGTACAGGTAAGTGGATCGGGACACGATTTCGGGAGACAGTGAGAAATTGGTTCTGTGATGGTTAGTTAAAGAGCCCAGGGTGCCCTCTTATTGGTAGTGGGGGGGGGGGGGGCGCTGCATTTACACCCATTTACTCGGCAGGTACTTGTGTGTATAGGCAACACACATGCAAGAACGAAAATACAAGGTGCCAACTGAGCGACCAGGTGGCACTAGACTGAGCGTCCAGTAGCAAGTGCAGGACAGAGTTACTGAAAATACCGTCACAGCCAGACATCAGGAAAGCTGTTTAACAGATAACAGCACTAATAAGATTGATGGTCAGATTCTAACTGCGATGCTGTGAGGACTGTGGTTCCCCATGATGACTCAGTGGTAGAATAAAAGCCGTCATTTCAAAACAAAGTCAAAGCGCATCAGCCTGGCATTTCCAGTACCTATCAGGTACAAACTAGGAAAGTCTGCAAATCTGTAAATCACTCACACCTGCAACCAAACGAGCCGACACAGACAACTTCTGTGATTAATCCACTAAGTGCTGGGAGTGGAAATCAGCAGGCCCTGTGACCCAGGGATAAGGTACAACTGTGTACACTTGGGCTACAGGCTTATGTGCTTAAAAAACACCCAAAACAAATAATACATTCAGATTTAGAATTCCAGAGATAAAATTTCATGGCATATCAGAAACATTTATGAGACCTTTATATGCCAATCAATAATTTCATATCTACTTAACTGAGGTATCAATATTAATATGATATATTAACAGCAAATTACAATACTGGGTCTGATTCACAGCACTAATTTTGAATTTAAGTAATTAGAGTTAATTATAATAATACAAAAAGAAATTTCAATTTTGGCGTATTTTAATATCCGTACAACCGCATGTCCTGGGGCACGGGGCAGTGGCACGCCTCGGATGCAATGTCAGCCCATGGCACATACACAGTCACAGGCCCACTCATGATTCAGAGACGCAAATTAACTTTTTTCCTTTGGACCGTCGGAGGAAAATCTCAGGAAAGTCCAGGCGCGCTGACACAGAGCGGAGGTGGTTTGTGCGCCCACGACACCGGAGGTGTAAGTGTACTGAAAATGCACAAAAACCAGCATAACCAAAACAATCGATGTCGGCATCCGCAAGCGTTTAAACTGAAGAGTAGTGATATTGGCGTGTGTGAAAATGGATTTAAGGAGGGTTAATAGATTTAAAGTTCACCTAGAGGGAGGAAAAACACGTGTATTAGTCAGTGCATTTACGCACATTCCCGTTACCCGCCAGACGCAGCCGACGCTTTTGGCTACGATCGAAATCCAAGCGGCCCGATGTCATCCTCCAGGACGTATGTTACCCATGCTGATGTATTATGAAACAGCGTCTATTCCTGGAGTCTTTCTAGACAGCCTGCGCGCCGTGGATCACACGGAGAGCGCAGAAGTGTGGGCAGCCCGATGAGTAAAGTTGAGACAAAACGAGGAAACGTGCTTTGACACCCTTACATAAAATATGCTTTTGCAATATTTTAATTCCATTTTTTCCCCTATTGTTATTGTTATTGTCGTCTGTGGGTAAGTATATATTATTTATTTATTTCGCTTTTTAAAAAAATTCCCTGCCGTTTGGTTTTTAGCCAATTTAGACTGACTCATTGGTAGTGCGCGTCACAGCAGGTTATCTAAGGTCAGTTGCATTTATTTCTGGCGAACAAACACTTTCACAATGAATGGTTTGGCACTGACCGTCCACCGAATTTATAAAGCTGGATCATTTTCAGAAGTAATTCAGGTTAAGTAATATTCTAAAAAGTCCAACAGCAGTATCTCTCGATTTTCAAGGATACCACATAGGCCACCTGTTCCCACCCACTCTTCATCTAATTTTCCAAAAAATGCTCTGATTTGGTTGTACTTCTGGGGATAGAAGGTGTATTTTACGGTAGTTTGAACGCTATAAAAGCCACAGATGAGTCACTGACTAACGTGACAGGCAGGCTGCGGTACAAGACAAGTAAACTTAAGCAATCGAAGAAATAACGCAGCAATCTGCAACGTAATTGATTGCAAATTGAGCAGTTTGGGCTTTTATGTAACGTAACCCTCTGAATATCACATGGAGCAAAATGTGCCCGTAGCTATCGATGCTTCCAGACCGCTTACAATTCACATTTGACAACAAATGTATTTTCTGTCCATTTCCGTTCAGACGCGCTTATGCGCTGCTTAGGCGAGGAAACTGCGGGTCTGACCAATGCTCAGACGCCACACGCAGATCGACACGAAAGCCAAGCTGGACTGTATTAATAAGTCACCCGACGCCACCGATCCGCTTTGCGCACGTCGGGGTGGTTAATGTGACAGCGACGCTCAATCCGTCAAACGGGAGTAAGACGGGCGACACCTACCGCGCGGCTCCGATCTGCTGCCCTTCCTCCTCGGACTCCTCCCTTCCATCCCCGAAAACCGCCGCAGCTGGAAAGATGTGGAAAGGCACAGCTGCCGGAGGAGACGATCGCCAGCTTAGGGCCACTCCTGGCTGCGTTTAACAAGCCGCTTTAGCATGTCGGCGCTGGGGAGCGATCACCCGAAGACTGTTTTTGTCGCAGGTAAGGAAATGCGTGTCGCCTGTTGCTCCGCGTTGCTACCCTGTCACCGAGCGAGCCTGTCATTTGGTCTTTTCTGCTTTCTTTTGGATCTTTGAATGTTGCCAGTAGTTAATGCAATATATAAAATGTCTCTAGTCGTCATTAATTATGTTAATTATTCTAAGTGATTGGATGTATAAATGCAAAAACTACTATCAGAGACAACTCGCTACCCTTAAAATTTAGAATTCAAAATAGATTTTTTTGAAGGACGCAACTGTACATTTTTAGGTGCTTTGCGGTGCATTATTGCACTTAGTCACCGTATGATTGCCACGCTTGACCGGATAAACCCGACGCCGCACAGAAATGCGGCGCTTCATCAAAGGCGTAAAAGGGAAGCCCTTCTCCACGATCCCCGGCGAGTCGTTTCGTGGGTCTGCGGGATGTGACAGCATGTCCCTACATTTCAAAGCGACAGCTGCTCCGGACAGGCTCGGGAACTGGAAGGGCGAGCGCCGGGGGGCTCGGGGGGGCTCGCCGGGGTTATATCCCCTGCGGTCGGACCTGGGAGTCTCCGTCGAACTTGGTCAGTTTGGGGGCTTTTTCTTCGGGGTAACTTAGCGTGAGCATAATGGTAGGTAGGAGATGGATGCGTAGCCCTTCGAAGTTTGCACGAAAGTACTGCGAACTGGCCTACAGGGATAGCGACGCCGTGCCGAAGGAGAGCGGCCACTCTGCGGGTGTCATAGTCTGTTCACTGGGAATGATGAAATGCCAACACAGGGTCTAAGTTATAAGATACACATGTGAGTAATTTCACGTCTCCACAAAATACACAAATTAATATAAACCGTGATATGACCTATTCATATAAAATAAATGTTCTTTTTGTATTTGTGTTGTACAAATATAAAACACACACACTCACATATATATAATTTCTTTTTGGCATTTGTGATGTATTATGTACATTCCTATAGGATATATTGAGCAATCTAAACAGCTGCTCTTAAGACGGTATCGAATGAATTCACTGCGTTCATAATATGATTCCAATAGTTTATTAGATGAAAATTGGCATATTGCAATTTATTTTCTGAAAATGACTATTGCGAATGTTTTAACAAGCAAACATATATGTTTAACAGTTGTTTGGGTCAGTTTTATTTTGTATTATTTAACAAAAGCTTACTTTCTGAATAGGCAAGTATTAAAGAATTAGAAATTAGTTAGTCAGCAGTTAAAATAGTGGCCCTTAATGGGTCTGACAAACGTATTTCACCTTAACCCCTTTCCAAGGTTTTCAGACTGACAGTTAGTAGTCGGCGTGTAGTTGTTTGAAAAAAGGGAAGAATCATTATATATTTTTCTGGTCTAATAATTAATCATAATCTAATTCATCAATCTGCTTAAGTTATACTCCCTGAAATAAGGTACAATCACAGAAACAAGGGGTACAATTTGTACCTTTGCTTGTCACCAGGCCTGTAACCTCAAAGGTCTGCCAATTGTACTCTTAGCTGTAGGTAATTGTACCTTTTAAGGTACAGAGATGGAGGAACATTTCTGTACCATTGATGGTACATTAAGTTAATACCTTTGGGATGTTCCTCAGAGTACATTTCTGTACCTTAACAGGTACGATTACAAGGATACAGTCCCATGCACATAATAAAAGGTACAAATTTTTATGCTTTTTCTGCGAGTGTAGGTCTATCTTACAGTTAAGGGAGAGTTATGAAAGTGCAGCTCGCAAGTCACGAGGCTATGAACAGAGTGAACCATGGTGAATTCTCAGCTCAGAAAGGTCATGTGTGCCAGAGCCAGGGGTTAAGCTCACAGGTGTGAGTTCGTCTTAGCAGGTCCTGTGCAGCACTCTGCCGTACGTGTCCCGTAAGGACGGGGATGTGGTTTGATTCTGCCTCTAGGTTTAGTTGGGTCCTGAAGCAAAACAGAGCACAGACCTTTGAACCCGAAAGACATTAAATATAACGGCCTGTGTATGCGTAAATATAACGGCCTGTGTATGCGTAAATATAACGGCCTGTGTATGCGTAAATTGCAGAATGATTGTTGTTTTCTGGGGCCACACTTTAAAACTCATTGTAGTGACAGTCTATTGCCAGCAGATGGCCACCACATCTCCAGGGGCCCATGCAAAAGCCACTGGAAGGCTGTGAGGGGACGGGCAGGGGGACCTTCAGGTAAATGCAGTCTTGACAAAAAACAAAAAGACTTCAGATGGTTTTTGCACGTGCCGGAGATATGAGTAAGGTGGATTTGAGTTTGGAAACATGGAATTAAAATAGCGTGATAAGTACCTTACCATTGCTTAGATTCTGGACTCGAGTGCATTGTGATTGTAGCTCATGGGAGTTTTATGTATACAAAAATGTTCTGAGGGCAGAAAGAAAAATTTGTGGTTCAGAGAGATAACCAATCAGACTGTACAGGACTTGGGACCAACTAATCAGATGTCTTGGTCCCCCCTCCTCTAAGTGCTCGGAAAATAAGTGTATTGTAGAATTTCTTATGATATGCCTTGATGAGAAGGCGATGAACCATAAGGAAGGAAGAACAGGTCAATCAGGCAAAGAAGGTATAGAACATATGGAAAGACCTTCTTGTCCGCTGCTCGCCTTTGAGTACAGATTTGCAGGAGACATTAGCTGAAGACACGATGACACGATTTTTATTGTCCTCCAAGGTCTCGTGGGAATTCACCTTTGTGTCTATTATTCAGATTTTCATCCAGGAGAGCGGCTCTGCGTCGGGGAGTTGTGTTGTACGGTCAGGGCGGGCAGGCTGGCAGCGCTGTCCTTGGCGCGGCCTCGTGCGCTGATGCGTGGGTGGTGATTGGCATGTGCCCAGGCGTTGCAGGGGTGGGAGGGTCGAGCGAAGCCCGAGAAGAAGCTGGACAGACGCCTGACAGCCGGGAGTGAAGTTCAGGAAGCCTTGTCCTCTCTGAAGGACGCGCTGGAGAAAGAGCCGCCTCTTACTCACCTGTTCACTGGGGTTACTTCGGTGCTGCTACAGACCTTATCATTTATATCTTACCATAATGAAGATCTGAATGTTTATTCAGCCCTAGTACAGTTTGGTTCCTCAGAGTACAAGCAACATTTTTATACCCTAATTAGTATACCCCAACATTAACATACCTACGGATAATTGTACTCTGAAACGTATAATTGGCACTTTTTTCAAGTTTCACTCTGAGGATGGTGTTATTTGCCTGTTTTTTTTTAAATAGGAGCAATTAATATGACTTAATTTGCAGGAAACGGTCATCTAGCGGTGATGAAAATGCGATTACTGCCACATTGAAGATCCTCTGACTTGACCACTGGTCACACGGCCTCTAGGGAACATCTCAGTTCATCTTTGGAATCCAAGCGGGGGAAACAGATTCCCACTGGAGATCAAACTTTGCTCTGGGAGACGCAGGAGGAGTTTTATCAAAACCTACGTCATCAGCTGAAATGGAAACGTCTGCTTTAGTATTTACTTCTTAAGGCTCAGTAAGGGATTCATTTAATTAAGCTGGGTCTAGTTTTCACACATCATTATTTCCTGCTGTACAATATGTAAATATTCATATTACAATATGTTATGATATGATCTAGCTACTATTTTATCAATATTCAACAGTCATTTTACAGGCATCTTCAGTTTCTTTTAACACCGTTTAAATTAAGATGGTGTCGGGTCAGTCTTCCAGGGATCTTTAACAAATCTTGCAGAGTACCAGTTCAGTGTAAATCCAGTTAAACCTCTATCTAGATTCCTAAAATATCCCCTCTTCCTCCTATGATTCTGCTAGCACAGGTACTCTCTGGATGATGTATACTCACAAAGTTCCTTTTCCCAGCAGAGATGGTGTGTTCTCTTATGTACGGAGGTCATCGCATTGATGTGATTGGCTAAAGAACATGCTGGTCCAGGGAGTCCATAATTTGGGGGATGATGATTGGCCAGGGATTTTCAGGATTCCGCCCCTCTGCAATAGAGATCTGGGCAAACAGATCAGCATTCACCCCTGGGCTCTCTGGGGAGTTGTGTAGACCCCTTTGCTTAGGCAGGAAGTGAGAAGAAGGATGGGTAATGTTTCTGGGTTTTATTACAGGTGATGTAATCCACAGAGGTCGAAATTAACTGACGCACGTTAGGAAAATTACTGGAAGTCTCCTGGGCCTCATGTGTTGAGAGAAGGTTTGAGAGGCTGATTTCTGTGGACGTTTCATTGCTCTCCAGGAGGTTCCCTCCCCTTCCGGGTGAGGAGGAAGTGCGTTTTGTGATCCCGTCATCAGCATTCCTGCGGAAGCTGTCAGTGCTCTCTTGAGTTAGACCAAATCGGCCGCGAACGTCACCTAAACGCGGGGCTATAGCAGCACTGGTCTCTGCCGTCGGTGTCTCTGCCCTGTGATCAGGTGGCATCCTGAATGCGCCATTAACAAATGATAAATAATAGTAAAACTTAACCAGCGGTGGATTAACTTCTCTGGGGGTCCTAGGCTGACATAGCTAGTTAAGCCCCCAAGGCCTCTTTGTGACAAAGGAGAAATGAGAGAGAATTTAAACCGATGCGATGTCAATAATCCTCAGGGTAAAAGACCTGGGTGGGGGTGTGGGGGGGGGGGGGGGGGGTGCTTGTCAATAAAATCTGCCGACCAAGGGTCTTGGGCCTATACTTTAATCTGCACCATTTTTCAGACGATAAATCAGGTGTGCTTTGTTTTTCGCAGAGAATGACTACATTGTTGTGTGAGTGTGTGTGTGTGTGTTTTTTAACTGGCAAATCTTGCAAGTGGGAAGAACAAGTGAAATCTAGGAGCGTAATGATGATGAATCTATTGTGCGGAGCCTGGAGGACCCTTCGCTTGGGTAGATCTCAGCCAGGTGTGATCCGTGTGCCAGCTGGGCGCCGTTAGGAGGGAGAGCAGCGTCTCCATCCTGTTCCCTGACGACTTATAAGCAAATGAGCCACAAGGCCCCACAGGGGCACTTCGAGGCCCTGATGAGTCTCACCTATGCACGGTTTAAGCTTTATCCGACGTGCCGATTGTCGCTTCCACCTGCGTGCGCCGTTTCACGCCGAATCCCGCTAAAATGTACCACCTGACTGAAGTACAGCATTAGGCAGAATGTTATCTTATATAACACAGTGAGCATAGACCAGCTGGTATCTCTATTATTATGTTAATATGGAAAAATATTAAATAACCAGATATAATAAAAAAATTATATTTTGCTTCCCTTGTCTTACCCTCCTACACAAAAAAGGCATGTATAAAAATTTGATGAGTATTTGCAGTTAACGTTAGCGACAGTGAACTACATCCAAGTCGCGTTCTGAGCTAATGAATGTGTCGCTGCTGTACCATTTGTTGAAATGTTGTATGAGTTTGTATTACTGTCTATGGATTCCCTGTATGTATGTGTGTGTGTATATATATACACCTAAAGGCCCTCATTCAAGCATTGATGCATATTATTCTGCACATAGTACTAATATTGGTTTTACTCCTGCAGTTTTCTTTGCACTGCTGATGCGCCTCTATTATGACAAGTTTACGGCGCTTAGCTAAATACCGTAAAGCAGCAGCCTCCCTGTTTTCCTGCTAGTGGGTGTTATATATTAAATGGCGCCGGCCTCCCTCTGTTCCAGGCTGTAGCAGTGCGGACCCACAATGAGATCTTCTGGACAGACGGCCGTTTCCTCGGCCAGCCGGGGAAGGCGGTGAGGCTCAGCCCCGCGGGATGGGCCTCTGGGCGGGCGCCGGCCTTCGGGGGGGTTATGTTGACGGCCGCTCAGTATGACTCGGCTGGACCTTTGGCTGTCGCGCTCCCTCCCCATGTGCTTGACGCTCCAGAGCCTGGTCCTCATGGCCCTGTGCTTCCCGTCCTCCAGCATGTGCCTGAAGGGCTGCACCTGTCTCCGTGGCGACGGCCTCAGCGTCAACTGCAGCCACGCCCGGCTGAAGGAGATCCCGTCTGAGCTGCCCCCAGACACCGTTCTGCTGCGGCTGGACCACAATCAGATCGCTTCAGTCCCAGCCCGGGCGTTTCAGGGGCTGGACCGGTTGCGGGAGGTCAACCTGTCGCACAACGCGCTGAAGACGCTGGGCGATGGCGCCCTCCAAGGTGTGGAGGACACACTGCAGTCCCTGGACCTCTCCCACAACTTGATCAGCCTGGTGCACAAGGATACCTTCGCCCGGTTAAAGGCCCGAATCCACATGGGTCACAATCCTTGGCACTGTGACTGCGCCCTGCAGCAGGCCCTCCGCGGCATGTTGTACAATCACGAGGCGGCCGGCCAGGTGCTCTGCAAGACTTCCGATCTCCAAGACCTGGAAGGACGGCCTTTCCTCTCTGTGGAAACCGACCTCTGTAACCTGGCCAAGCGCACCACAGACTACGCCATGCTGGTCACCATGTTTGGTTGGTTCGCCATGGTCATATCGTACGTGGTGTACTACGTCCGGCAGAACCAGGAGGATGCCCGGCGTCACCTGGAGTACCTCAAGTCCCTCCCCAGCAAACCGAAGAAGCAGGACGACGGGGAGGATGTCAGCACTGTGGTATGACTCCGCCCCAATCGGAGGCGTGGCCTCCTGACCCACATCAGTCACCACACATCATCCTCCAGGGGTCAGGACCCGGGATTAAGGGAACCGGAATTCACTTCCGGATAATCTGGACAAAACCTGCTTGTTTCATGTTTTTTCTTCCCCTAAGTAGTGTGATATTTTTTAGTAGGAATCTGTTGATTATTCCTATTCTCATTTTTACAGAACCCTATTGTCCGGCGTAACAAAAGCCATTGAAATGTAATGAAAAGTTGAATTCTGACTTGAAAGTTTAGTTTTTAATTCCTTCGTTAAACTTGAACGAATATGACTTAAAGGAAAGAATGCAGAACAAATCAATCTCTGAGGTTGTGTGAGTTTTGTGCAGTTTGACCTTTTTGACTATTACTGACGACCTTCAGTTTTTCACAGACTCACCTTGTAGTTTTTTGCGAGTAGGGAACTCAGGTTTAACCCTTAAATACCCCCCCATGCTTTCCTGTCGAATCATTTCCACCCTAAAAAGGTTCCTGTAACCTAATAACCCTTCATAAATATGCCATTGTTCATGCAAGGAGATGGTAGGAAAAGTTATTTTGAAGGTGCTGTGATGATGGATGGATGGATGGATGGATGGATGGATGGATGGATGGAGAAATCCAGCACTTCATGATAATTTGCCATTGCTGCGTATTTTCAAAGTCTTCAGTATTCTTCTAGCATGTCACTTCAGACCATATCTCATATCGCTTTGTTTTAACCGGCTTCTCGCTATTCTTGATGTTCAACCCCAAACTGAAAAACGGCACATGTTACATCTCCATTTAAATCCCTAACTTCCTAAATATCGCCACAGAACGTAACTATGTACCAGTTCCCCAGTAAGTTTCAGCACCCAGTAAACCACACTCCGGGATATTTACTGGGCATCTGCACGGGGCATGTTGTGACATTAATCTCAGTATATAACCAGTTAAGTTTACAGTTTCATTGGTCTCCTGTAACTGGAAGAATGAACTTGTATATACAAAACCTTGATGTTGTATGGGATGGTTGGGGGAAAAAAATTACCCTTTAAAAAGTTGTATATGAATGTATTAGTGGAACCTGTTGCCTTGTCTTGCGGAAACGGCTTTGTGTTCTTATAAAGGGTTGGGCAGCCTAGCAGCGCATGAACCGCAGGTAACAAAGCACAATGTAGCCAAGCATTCTAGAGAATTAAGTGCCTGAAATGACTCTTTCACACATTTCAGTGGAATCCTGCTGCAGCTTCCTCACTTTTAATCTGGCCTTATTTTCTGACATTCAGCAGTTGATCAAACCCCCATTCCGGTAAATTTTATATAGTAGGAATGCTTTTATGTTCATTACCATAGTAACAAGCCTATTTTCTTAACCATGCCGTAATTAAAGAAAAGATTAATGGAAATGGGTATTTGACTTATCTTGTTGTTAGATAATGATGGTAGGGGAGGGCTTCTGCCTCTCGCTGTTGGGATTTATATTTGACTAATGGCTTCGGGGAGAAAACATTTATTATGCTAATGAATTACAAATGAGGAGAGTGGCTGGAAATTGAGTTTTTTTTCCTTCTTTTCATCATTTAATATTTTTTCTTTTCCAGGGAGATGTTTGTCTGTTTGAAGACCCGGGTACTGATCACAGACTGTACTTTAAACACTGTAGGCATGTTGTAGGACTAAAGAAATAAAGGAATTGAACCTATGGTTTAGCGTCTGTTCGATGGAGCTCTTGATCTCCGTGGCGCCGACGGGTAACCAGTGAGACGACAGCATGCTAACCTTGGTATGCTAATCAGCCATTTAGCTTACATCAAATCAAAGGGAATAACAACCATGGATCGGAACGTTATTGTTACCGTGGTGTTACTTTGGCTCACCTGTGGATTTCAAGCTAAAAGCTTTTTGCTGAGGCGTGTTTCTCCCCATTGTTTGAATTGCTCATTACAGTTTATTTATTTAGCAGAACCTTTTATCAAAAGTGATATACAACTGAGAGAATAGGGTCTGCCATTCCTTGGAGCCCTTGGGGGTTAAGGGCCCTCGAGACTTGAACAAAGCGTCCTAACCCCAACCCTAATCCTAACCCCAACCCTCAAACCTAACCCTAATCCTAACGCCAACCCTCAAACCTAACCCTAATCCTAACTCCAACCCTCAAACCTAACCCTAATCCTAACCCCAACCCTCAAACCTAACCCTAATCCTAACCCCAACCCTCAAACCTAAACCTAACCCTAATCCTAACCCCAACCCTCAAACCTAACCCTAATCCTAACGCCAACCCTCAAACCTAACCCTAACCCCAACCCTCAAACCTAACCCGCTGAGTCACACGCCGCCCGCAGTAAACATCCTGATTGTTAAGCAGCACTGACAAGACAGTCAGTGCCTCGAATCCAGGGGAGGCTGCTACAGGTAAATATACAAATTACTGTAGACATTTGTGTATATTGACTATGGAATGGAATAGCAGCCTATATGCTGCAGGATGGCACTCTGGATATCTTTTAAGAAACACAGGACAAACATTACAAATGATAAGTATGGAAATATTATATAAACTGGGTTTTACTGAATAATGACACTCCCAGGAAAGAAGGTAAATATTTGTACCTTTACTTGTTACTGGGGCTGTACCCTCAAGGGTCTGCCAATTGTACCCTTAACCTTAAGTAATTGTACCTTTTAAGGTATAGAAATGGACTCTGAGGACCATTTCTGTACCATTGTTGGTATATTAATGCATTTTTGTACCTTTGGGATGTTCCTCAGAGTCTATTACTGTAACATAAAAGGTACAAATTTGTACCCTTTTTTTCTGAGGATGTAGCTCTGGTCACATGACCACAAGGTCCCATGACCACAAGGTCACATGACCACAAGGTCAAATCCTGTGGTGCGGCTGATTGGTTTCACTGATTGGCTCTTGTGCAAGGCCCGTAACCCTGATTGGCTCTAGTGCAAGGTCCTTAGCCTTGATTGCTCCAGGGATTGGCTGGCTGTGCTTTCTCAGTCGTATATCACTTTCGGTAAAAGCATCTGCTATAAAAAAAAATGGAGAACAAAAGCTTTGCCAAAAAGCACCGCCTCTGTCATCCATGACTGGCACCGTCTGCACAGTGCCAACTGATTCTGCCACATGTGTTTGATGGCTGTGCTGCGTCTGTGTTGAAGCGGGGAGCCCCGGTGGAAGGCGGATTTATATTATAGTGTCACGAGACTAAATGAGATCTCTCTCCGGCTCCATTTAAAGCCGGCTCAGGTTGTTCCCGTTCTCCCTAATGGACACTACATTCCTCAAAAGAGGCTAAATTTAGTTCAGGAGAGAAAAAAACTTCAAAAACTTTACTTTTAATAGTATTATTTTTACATTACTTGATTTGTAAGCAAAATATAGGCTTCAGGTGTAAATAACAATATGATTGACAATATTGACTTTCTTACAGGATTTATAATAATAATAATAATAGTAATTATTAAAATTTTTATTAATCACATAATTATAATAATGTAATAATACATTAATGTGTAATACATAAATAATAATGTATTAAATTTTTTCCACAGCAGTCTGAAAAATAACCTGCAAGAAAGTGTATAAGCAGTCTGGACATTGACTAATGAAGGACTGTGGAACAAAGGCAATGAAGACAATGATTTAGATAATAGATGACAACAGATATCCTTGTGGGACCCAGACCCAGTTTGTGGGACCCAGACGTCATTGGTCTCATAACACACACTGCTACACTGCTACGATGCTACGATGCTACGATCGTGTGTGTTATGTTAAAAACAACCTTCATCTGCCTTGAGGCCGTTGTGTTCGTTTCACTCTCCCGGTCAAAACATTACTATTTCATTAGGGTCTGAGGTCATTTTTCTTGCGACAATTTTTTGTCCTCAGGACCACAGAGAAGTGGACCGAATTTGAACGTCGATTCCAGCAGAGGCTGTCTCATTGGTTCTCTGTTTTGCCGGATATTCTCTGATACTTATTATTCTGGAGGCCAAACTTAGTCTGCCTCTTTTAATGGCATTAGAGGAATCCTTTCTGCCGCCTGTGTGCTTCCTGCTTTCCACCGTGCGTGAGAGGTGTGGCTTAGCATTGTCCTGAGAAGGACAAGTGGCCAGTATGGTGATCAGGTAAGTCACATGACCGGGGTTTTTTTTCTCTGATTGGTTTTCCCTGCTCCCTTGTCCCCCGGACATAGGCTTAGATTTGATTATGGATGGTAGGGACGCATCCCTGCCGCTACTGTGGGAGTAACGTGTGTGTTTTAGGGGGCGGGGCTTTGATTTGGTCCCGGTGCCACTGTTAAAATCAAAAGCATGACACCTGACCTGAGGGAAACAGTCTCTTCATTCTTTTCCTGTCACTATTGAGTGCTTTTCCGCCAAGCAGCAGCTTATCGTTTTTCCTAACTTAAATTCTTTCCCTCCTGCCCAAAAACAAGACGCCCTGATACCAGTACGGCCCCTAAGCCGCCGTTCCTGCCTACTGCCATCGCTTCTCCCTTTTCCCAGAGAAGACAATAACCATCCCCCCTCACCTTCCCAGCTCCATGTCATGCCGATTTTCTCTCGGGTGTGACGGCGGCCATTCTACCATCATGTGACATGGCTTTGGTCGCGCTCGGGACCCTAGTGGTTCTCACAGTATAGATACAAGATGAATCTGTTTAATTATTTTCACTTGTGTCATTCGGGAGTTGGAGAGCAAACATATGTTACAACCTTATTATTAAACATGTAAATCAAGCGAAGGCCTCAGATTTGACACCGTTGTCGATGCCGTTGTCGATGCCAGTGACGGGTTTGTGCTACGGAGGGAAGACAACTCGGCTTCAGAGAAAATCTCCATCCCAGCAGGTCCTGGGATAATCGGGAAATGGAAATTCTGGTTTGAAGCCCTGGTTTAAAAGGCCTGATGAGATTTCAAAATGAACCATGCAGTCCAATGACTGGCCTTCAGTGGACTGTTCGTAAATTAAAAAGTTCTTAATGAATGTGGCCTTTAAATAATTATTACCTAAAAAAAGATACAGGTCCCATATATTAATTGCCAAAAATAAGCAGAATCAGCTAATTACATCATTTTGTGCTGCAAATAAGTTGAATCCAATCCAGGGTGTCCCAGCCTTGTTCCCTGTACTCCCTGGGATAGGTTGCAAACCCACAACCTCCCGGCCCATGACCCTGAACATGATACATTATGATCATAATATTGAGCTTTTTGTTCTAGTCCCAGCTGAACACCTCTTCTATACACAGTTTCACGTGAATATTCCCCACCCAGTCCCAGCTGAACACCTCTTCTATTTCACGTGAATATTCCCCACCCAGTCCCAGTAACCGACCAGTTGCAAACAATATGGCCACTGTATCGCCCTCATGTCAGATCTGAAGGGCAGACCAGAGTCAATTTCCCACATTACTGCCTCCCCTTTGATTTATTAGCCCGTTACTCTGGATCATTTTTGAAAGGAGCTTGAATGAAGTAAAGAGATTAGATCCGAGTGACAGTTCAGAGTCATGACAGGGCGTAAAAGATGGAATCTAGTTTAACATAGTCAACATACATGAGCAATGTGATTTGATAATGAAATCATTAACCTAAAAAGCACTAGCAAATCCAGGAAAAGACTATTTTCCCCAGAAGAATAGCTGTGAGTCTGGAAATCTAAACACATGGGATTTGCTGCAGCGCATTTGCACCGGGTTTCCACACCATTACTGCTGATGTCTGTGTTTCTCAGTCTCTTCTCCTGGATATGTGCCATTTACCCTAAAAGTGTGTGAATCTGTGGCCGTAGAACAGCGGTGGCCAGTCTCATCCAGGCAGGGCCATCCTGTTTGTGGGTTTCTGCCGCTATTCCCTGATTAGATACTGGATTTGAACATCTGACCTCCAGTTATCCCAAAAACCCCACATACACACCGGATCTTTGTGGATAAGATCGGCCACCCCAGCTGTAGAGGGTACCAGGCCGGTTGCACATGCACATCGATCTAATCTACTCTCTCGGTTTTATTCCGATGACATAAAATACATATTGACACATTTCTAATTGAGGGTCACAATAAGGATTTCGGCATCCGTACTCCTCACCCTGGGGGTCTTCTTCTGGCTGGTTTAGTAGCTTTCAGTAGTGATGTTGCCCCAGGAGGTGACTGGATCTGAACCCACTTTTATGCTCTTGTCTCTGGAGCTCCTCGTCTTCTGGTCCATTTTACTCCTCCTCACTTGAATGCTGCGTTATTCTAAAAAGGTTAAAAATCCACTTCAGCCACTGTCGACAGGATGAAGGGACATAGAATCGGGGGGGGGAGGGGGGCGAGCAGATCTCTTGCAATTTGGCAAAGTGAAATCGCCCAAAAAGTCGCTGCCTGCTGGGCCCCATGCGCTTCGCTTTTATATCGGCTCTCTAGCATCTAGCCGGCTTAGCTTAGCTTGCTCTAGCTCTTAGCTTAGCTTGCTCTAGCTCTTAGCTCAGCTTGCTCTAGCTCTTAGCTTAGCTTGCTCTATGTTGTGGACTAAGTTGTATGTGAGTGGCAGCCCCCTGTGGTGGGGCTCAGGGAGCTGGGGGGTTGCTCAAGGACCTGCTGGATTTGAACCGATGACCTTCCGATTGCAGGCACACAGGCTTAGCCCACTGAGCCACACGCTGCCCCCTATGCTTGGCTCTTGTTGTTGCCTCACGTCTGCAGGGTTGTGAGTTACACTCCCATTACTGGCTCTGCCAATGTGTCTCTGACGTGCGTGTGACTGAGCATGTGAACATGTGCACTGGGATGCAGTGGCATTATGACTCGTGCACTGGGATGCAGTGGCATTATGACTCGTGCACTGGGATGCAGT
>JAABNY020000046.1:1212963-1229796 GCA_015164015.2 Brevimyrus niger | reverse complement strand
AGTCTTGACACTGTTGCGAGTTAGATGACATGTTTAAACAGGCCTCATCAGTGCCCTTGATGTTGAAACTTCACATCCCCCTGCTCTTTCATTCTCCTCGAATGATTACATGTGGTTGCATTTGGTGAAATCGTCCCTTAGCTCGTCAATTAATTCCCCTTTAAAGAATTACAGATTCTCATTCCTTGATATTGTTTAAGAGTGATATCAGCATTGGGTCAGGGGCTGAAATATTGTTCAATTGTGTTAAAATCTGTTTGTTGTCTCCATTCTCCATAAAGATAATGTACCCTTTATGGCAAAAGAAAAGTTGCAGTCAGTGAGATCAATCATGGTGTCCATCAGCAGGGTGCTTTTCCTTCTTTTTCTGCTTTTGCTCCTGTTCCTCTCAGCATCCTGCCTGTTTATGTTGAGATGCAGGAGGCCTGGTCTGCACTGACTGCAGAACCCAGACACAGCAATCGGCCGTCTCCTGATTGACACGGCAGATGATTGAGTTAGGTGCAGTGGTGCAGCGCGTGAGACACTGGGTGTGTCACCGGTTGGGCTTGAGGTCATACCCAAACGAGGCTGTTGGAGCTCCACCCAGTTTATCCTTTAGCAGTACAATAAACAAATGTGGAAATCTGTTGGGACCAGTAATTAAAAGCACTTCGTATGTTTGGAGTGAAGCAATTTCTTTTAATGACGTTTTCATTACCCATGATACTCATTGTTTGAGCGTAATGGTAGCTGGTTGTCTTGGGCAGATATTGTGATGTCATTCTCATTTCAGTAGGATTTAGTCTTTATTCGTATATATGTTTGTGTATAATTATGCCTTTTGGTTCTGGCTGGAATGTGTTTGTCCAGAGCTAACCTCAGATAAAGTATTAATCATTCCACTGAGCTAATATTTATTTTTCTTTGTTTTTTTTTTCTTCCTTTCCATGCCCCTGCTGTCCTTGTGGGACGACCCTCGGGAACTATAAACATCTCTGGCATTTTCACTACCCGGCCATCTCTCATGGGACTCAACGTCAATGTGTGAATGCTTTTCAAAGTAGCTGTAAGTATGTCATTAACCTCCTGTGTCATGTTTCTCTGTAATCAACCAGCGTGACGTCTTGCATTTGGGAGCCTTGTTTTAACTCTCCTGGAACAGTTGAGGGAATCGTGGAATATAAGCAGTCCTGTCTAGCTGCCTTATTTGGGTGATGTTGTGTTAAAGGCATAGGTTACCCAGCTTGTCTTTCTCTCCTCTCTTAAACTGTTTTTTTTCCCCCTGCCCCAGCCCTAGTTAGGCATTCAGACCTATAATGCCTTGTGTATGTAGAAAGATCATGGTTCTGGCTTTAACTGGGCACTGCCTCTCATTCTGATTGCTGGTAACCTCCACCAGCAGGTTTTGGTTAAGCTAAATTGACCTGATCTGAGATCAGCGTTCAGTCAAGTGTTTTATAATATATTACTATTGTTTAATGTTCTTCTTCCAGCAACAGAAGAACCTGGAGGGATATGTGGGATTCGCAAACCTCCCCAACCAAGTGTACAGAAAATCAGTGAAGAGGGGCTTTGAGTTCACCCTCATGGTTGTCGGTGAGTTTATTTATTTTTCTTTAATTCGAGCCGCATTCTTCATGAGTCTTCCAGTGAATCACGCTGTCAATCTTGTGCTTATTTTGTATACGTCCTCAAAGATCACCCTGGGACCGAAGCCGTTACGTAATCACGCGCCTATTCCTCGAACGGGCATGTGGCAGAAACGGCTCTTTTGAGGTTTGGCCAGAAACGGATAAAAATGCAGCTTTGCCCCTTTTTCAGCACATGCATATTTTTGAGTCTGGCAGGGTGTAATTTCATCGCGGCCCTCGACCGGGCTGCCCTCTGAAATGCATTAAGGACTAAGGGGTTAAAGGCCGGATTCAGTGAAACCATATTTAAAACAAATGTGCTTCTCTCTCTCCGATGGAGGCTTGCACTGGAATGTGTGTGTGTGTGTGTGTGTGTCTGTGTGTGAGTGTTTCTTTTTGGGACCAAGGGTGGGAAGCTTCCTGTAATTCCTTTCTCGCATCCAGTTCAGCAGCCAAAGCAGTTGAGGAAGATCTGAGCGTCTCCAGCTGCCCCCCCCCTTCCATAAGCCTAGTCACGGAGCATGGGAGCCGCATAGGAAACGCTCATTGACACCTCGTGACATCACTCCCCTCCCCCTTATGCCCGCTTCAGCCAGTGTCCCCTGCCCAGGACTCCAGTCGATGATTAGGGCAACGCCCGGAATGTTGCATCAGAATTAGTGTGGAAACGCCCTTCTGTTTCCCCCAATATTCCATGAGGAAACGGACTGTTATGTGCCAACCATGGGGCGCCTCCATGTAATTAGCATTGTCAGGTGACTGGTAGAATCGTGAAATACACCCTCCTTCCTCCCCCTAGTCACACGGTGGTTCAGTACCGGCTTGTTCAGAATGTCAGGTAAATTAAAATGTGTAAAGCTGCCGTTTTTGCCTTAGTTTTGGGGGATTTTATTTGTTCTTGATGTTTGCTTGTTAAAGGGCTGTTGGGTATTTTGTGAAGCCCTGCTGGTGTCTGGTAATTCAGTTTCTGAAATATTTTTAGCTTGTTTTTCAGTCCTGATCTAACCCCTGTTACAGGGGAGCATTTTCTCTTTTGGGATGATTTTGGAATTGTGTGTGGAACAAATTGAAGGGGACGCGCATTTTTCCAGCCTCTACAATGCGTCCACGGACAGTTGGAGAACTCGCTGCATCATTTTTCACGCTCACCAGCAGACGAACTGAAAGCCTTAAACATGGTATATGAAAGCAGGCTCTGGCGCTCCCTGCCAGCGTTTGCGTGCAGAGGGCCGTGCCGCCGTTTACACAGCTGCCTAGGTTTCCTTTAAAGGAAGTGAGCCGGACGCTGGCTGAGCCGGATGGCAGAACCTGGCTTTGCTGAAAGGGCAGCTGCTTCTGGGTACATTTGAACCCAGCCAGCAATACTACTCGTTGGCGAGTTCAGTTGTCATTTGATATCATATAATGCTTTATTGTATTTAGCTATGTTGAGAAGCAACCTTTGAAGAACAGAGGTGTAGTAAGATGCAAGGGCCTCAAGTGTGTCAAATCCTTGACTATCCTTTACTTGTTACAGAATATGTTCCTTGGATTTTTTTGTGCTATATTTCAGTGTCAGGCAGGGAGTTTGACCGGTAATGAGTCGGATTGAGTTGCTCTGTACGACACAGAGGATTGCATTGGGCACATTTTTCGCAGTGTATAGTTCCAGCACGGAGCTGCGTGCTGTTGCTGGGGTGGTTCCTGTAGTTCCTGGCTGGTGGATAGTGTGAAAATGTAAACACACCAGCCCGTTCTCGTTGAATGAAGATGAAACAACCAGCCCGCTGAGCTCAGATTATGCCATTTCTTTTTAATTCTTCTAGCCGTCCTCATGTTCGCTTTTGTTACCTATTGCTTTTATTGGTGCGTGTGCCCAGGTGTTACCATCCCAAGGGATTCAGATCTGCGCTCTCCTCTCCTGTAAGAGTATCCTCCTGAACACTGTTCTTGGAGCAGTGGGAAATCTCCCAGTGGTTCCCAGGACCCTGTGTGACACTGTGGTTCACCCTGCTTGTGGGGCCTCTCGACGATCGAGTCCGCTGTCGGCCTTGCTCTCCCAGCTGCTCCCCCCCGGTTCAGTCACCACCATAGCATAAGCTTCATATGTTGAGTTGCTGTTATAAGGCAGAGTTTCACTGAGGCAGCCCTTGATGTAAGAATTCAGATTTACTTGTGCCTCATTTCCACCTACACAGAGCTGGGGCCGGCGCTGGGCTTGTTCTCACTTGATGCCTTTTGGGCTACCATGTGCTGCTTACATTTATAGCTCTCAAATCCTAGTTTTGTTAGTCAGACTAATTAGTCAGACTTTAACACGGTGAGTTGTACCCATCCAATAGAGATGTAGTGCACATGGGTCCACCTTAGGTCCTGCCTTCTTTACGGACTGCATCCTCAGTTATGACTCAGTACATGCAATTCCAGATTTCACACATTCCAGTTGAATTATGCCTGTCTTTACAGCTGTGTATTTATCTGTCAGGCCCAGAAACTGCTTTTATGATCATTAAAGGGGAAACCCGCTGCAATTTGTTCATCCTCGTTTCATATATTATTACTGGGGTCTGCAGTCTGAGGTATTCCTGTCTTTGCTTGCATGTCGCTTTAACACAAACGTCCGCTTTCATAGCCCACATCACGGGTGACGTCACCTTTTTCTTTCACTGCTGATTTGTAACTATTTTTTAGAAATTCTCGAAACATGCATGTAATGCATTTCATTTGGAATTGTGTGCTTGTGTGTTGGGGAGAGCAAACAATGTTGCCCACTGATGATTAAGCAGAAGACTGTAGATTTCATCATCTTGGTGTCGTGGATGGACATCAGCAGATTTACAATCCCTATCTCCAAATTTTTTCCAAACATACAGAATTTGAGAAATTCTTAAAATTGAGATTTTTGTAAATCAGTTGAGTAGTGTGGCTCGTATTATGATACAATCTGCCAGCTAAATTCTAGTTTTTGTTTCCTGTACAGTTTTTAAAAATGTCCCTCTTCACAGGGGAATCTGGTCTGGGGAAGTCGACGTTGATCAACTCCTTGTTCCTGACGGACTTGTATTCCGGCGAGTATCCTGGGCCGTCCCACAGAATCAAGAAGACAGTTCAGGTAAATAAAAACAATAAATGAACCTCTTTCCAGAGGTTTTTGGAGTAACACAGAATTGAATTGACCATTTGCAGTACATTCCACTCCAGTTTCTCCCATTTAATGTCGGCCTGAACCACAGTCAAAACATAAATAGGTTTTCATAGCCCAGAACTTTCCATGGTCTGTTTTCAGAATATTCAGTCATGTTATGTCTGATGTTGGTATTAACCTTAAGAGTTTTTTGTGTGTGTGTGTGTGTGTGTGTGTGTGTGTGTGTGTGTGTGTTTTATAAGTGTCTTTGGTTGCTCATTCTGTGTGTCTGTACCGCTTTCTCACTATAGACTCGCCCATAATCTACAATTTACCTTTATAATAGTATTGATGAAGCAGTTCTGTTGTCACTGTTTAGTGAAGTATTGTGTGTGTCCTTGACCTAGAGTTTGCGCAGTATTACTGCTCCTGTCTTGTGCCGATCACAGGCAGGGCAGAGTATATCTCCCCAGCCCCCCCATCCTATGTCTCCATGTCTACAGCCAGCATGGCTTTGTTTATCTCAGCCGTTAAGTGAAACTGTAGGCTACAGGTTCCTGGAATCAACCGAAGGGACCATTTCAGGTTTTGAGTGTGGCAGTGGTTTATTGGTAATCGCGATAGGATTTTCGAACTCTGGCTGCTGAAGTACGGAGTTACAACCCTGTGCCAGTCAGAATGCCTTGATTTCCTAGTCCTCCATGGTTAGCTTGGACATTTTGAGCCTGAGGAATAATTAACTCCAGAGCGGCTTGGATCTGCCAGCAGAAACGGAGCGATTCTGTAAACAGCTGCAGAGATCTCTCTCCGTCGCCTGACTGACGAGCCTCGCCAGTCTCGCAGACCTAATTGCTCTGAGCTGAGATTATCTCTTAATTTCCCATCGCAATCACTCTTAATTGGGACTCTGATGGTAATCAGACGACCGCATGCCCGACTTCTGCGGTTACAGCCTGATTCTGAGCTAAAGGCATCAGGCAGAGGAGGCAGAGATTCCATCCGCCAGCCGCAGCTCACACAAGGACCACGCAGACCGGACCTGGCAGACTCCCTGCTGGAATACTGAAAAGATTGGCCAAGATTACTTTTTTTTTTTCTTCTTTTTTTGCAACCATTTAAACTCATTTCAGCTAAGATTGACCTCCTCAGATAATCGCTATGTTGCCCCCACTGTGGTGTTTAATGTTTTTTATGCCGTGGGGGCTCTGCTCTATGTCATAGGCGGAGCCACTGTAAATGACCCATCTGCAGGTCGTGAGGGATGGTTTATATCCAGCCAGCATTAATGGTTCGGTGCTGTTTTTGCCTGGGTTGATTTTTCTGTTAGTGTTGCCCCCACCGGCTTCCCCGCACCGTAAATGCGAAGCGAGTTTGGAACCGTGAGCAGCACTGCGTCCTGGCAGCCTGCTTTCAGCGGGGGGGGGGGAGGATTCTGCCCCTTAAATGCTTTCAGTTGTTGGATAGCTTTGCAGGATGTCAAGTGAAAGAATTGGTGCAGGTAACTGCATTCTGTGACTCCTGGCCCAGGGCTGAAGTAGCCTCCCCCTTGCGTGCCTAATGGTACGATCCAACAGTGAACCATGTGACTCTCTGGCCTCTTTATACAGTTATACAGGAGGTTAGCTGGCTCTAGGTGTGTCACACTACTTTTCATATGATACCAGCACCCAGTTTAATTCTGCACAGGCACATCTGGAGGTTTTTCGTGGCTCCTGGCTGTTGAGTGCAAACAACAGATGCTTTAGGATGTGATTGATTTCCTGCTCCATGCCAGCAGTTGGTTTGGCCGTCTGGGGGGAGTAATTGCTTTGAAAGTTTTGTGCCGCAGTGCCTGACCTCCCCCTGCCTAATGAGAGCCTCCATGTTATGCTTGTTCTCTCTTTTTTTGATGGTTGAAGGCTTCCTGGCTTCTGTCTGCAATCAGGGGTGTAAAACTGGTTTAATTAGTAACCATGGACATATAGCCCTTGATCAGCTGACTCCCTGTCTGAGGTGTCGGGGACGGTCCCTTCACCCCCCGTCCCAGGTGTCGGGGACGGTCCCTTCACCCCCCGTCCCAGGTGTCGGGGACGGTCCCTTCACCCCCCGTCCCAGGTTCACCCGTTCTTGGCCTGTCTGGATGACTCTCCACACAAAGCAGACTTCCCTTTTCACTGGCATCGAGACCCTTGGCTCTGGCCACACATGCAGTGCCAACTGAGCAGACCCCGGTGGGCACCATCGTAATCTGTAATTCTAACTGTCGTTACTTAATGGAAAAGCTAAAAGCAAAGAAATTGCTGCAAATCACTTAGACAGCAATAGGGCTTCAGGCTGAGGACCGACCAGGGCTTGTGCTCGGTGATTTACACGAGCGTTTAAACGAGATGGTATTTCGAGCTGAAAATGTTGACCTAACGACTGGCTTACAGTTGTAGCCTCGGGCATTTTCAGTTTAAAGATGGTGTCATGGGTCATACGTGAACACAATGTTCATACTAAGGCTTGGGTGGTATTTCATTTTTCTTACCGTCCAGATATCACACCATGGTATACAATAATTTGACTATTTGGAAAAAAAAAAAATCTGGTATTTTGAAATACTGGTTTAAAAAAACGATATACTGTTTCCAGTCCAAAAAGTATTTCTACTAATTGTTTTTGCTCATAATTTGAAAATGTGTATAAATGTGCTAGCCAAAAGTGACCATGGTGTTAGTGGGTTAGGGTATGACAAGCTGTGCAGTGTTTGTGTTTAAATGCACGCTTTGCCTTGTTCTTCACCTCTGCGGCTGAGCATTTAAGAACATGGGATGCATCAGCCCTTACTGATGGCCGGCCGGGAGACATTTCACCCAGAACTAAACCAAATTCTGTGGCTTTCTCTGCCCTGCAAAGCGAAATGCAAAGCGAAAGACCTTGAGGGTGAGCCTGCGGGAGGAGTCTGTGCGGGAGGAGTCTGTGCGGGAGGAGTCACATGACATGACGTGATGCAGTCGAGCCCCTCAGCCAAACCCTGCTGCCATCGATGGGTTTGCTTTGCCTCTGCAAACAAGGGGCAGACCACCTTTTAGGATGCAGACCACCTTTTAGGATGCAGACCACCTAACTACATGGTTTAGCTTTAAATGAGAACAGTGAGTGTTGTCACTTAGGTGCAGTGATCTAACAGGAAGGATAAAGCAGCCTGCAGTGTGTATTCCTGTGCTGTAGGGATACGTCGGGGTTGACGTCAGGTCACCTGTTCTGTAGCCATTTCCTCTTCTTTGTTCCCTTAAAATGTCTTTCTGGGCACCTGGGTGCAGCCGCTCGGAGTCCGCAGGACAGGCGCAGCCACGAGAAACGCAGCCGCTTCTGTGACGGCGCAGCATCCGGGCCGTCGTGTGACCGCTTGCCGTCCCAGCGAACGCGGCCCGGCTGGAATCCGCAGGGTTTGCCGTCTTTCGGATTCAGGGGGCTGCTTGTTTGAGCAGTAAGCGGTGTGTGCCGTGACCCGCCCGGCCCCCGCGCTGAAGCGTCTCCGTCGCTGGAGAGGCGGATAAAGACGGCGGTTATTTTTAGGGAGATTCCAGAAAGCCCTCCATTCTGCTGTCTCTCTCCCAGAGGAGGCCGGCTGACACTCCCTCCCTCCTGACACACCCCTACCGTCAGCCGGCACCGCTTGGGGGGTGTGTCACAGCGTGGATTACCTGCACTCCTGATGCGTTTACTGCCACCAGCTGAGAGATCGTTCTGAACTTTGAATGGTTCCCAAACAGGCTTGATAAGTAGTTAGAGAAAAGCCCCCCCCCCCCAAAGGAATGTGGATGCTGAGTTTGTGGTATTGGGGAGATTAAAGTTGAAAAACCACAAATTGCATTGTAAATGCCTTGGCTATTTTGGGAATCAAAGTGAGAGGCAGGAATATGATATGGAATAAACAGACTGTGTGAAAATCGTTACATGGGTGTAGCCTTTGGTGGGCAGCTTAGCGATGATTTAGCTGCTGGTTTAAATGGATTTAACCAAAGGGTTGCCGTGGAGATTCTGCTGGCACAGTGCGGCGGGCCTAGTGCCCATTCATGATGAAATCTGCGTAGGTTCTTGTCTGGAATGACATACCTTCAACCTGACTCATCATGGCTGTCAAAGTGTAACCATCCTGACCCAGAAAGGCTGATCATTTTGCAGTTATTGGAGGTCTGTGTAATTTCCCAGACCCGGGTGGGAACACAGACTGGGGGGGGGGGGGTGTTTTGATAATCTGTCCACGTCTTCAACTGAAACTGTTTGGTTTAAATGGAAAGCATTTAATTTAGCTGTTCTGTGATTGGAGCTGGAGAAGTAGTGGGAGGGGCTTCCGGCAGTCTGTCAAGGTGCTGACCCCCCCAAGGGTCTGTCGCCACTCCGTGAGAGCTTGGCAGATCCTGCAAAGCCGTGGAGCGTCGCCGGAGAGGTGTGGAGTGGAAGAAAAACAAAAACAGGTGAACTGGCACCGGGGAAGCGTGTGTCATCCTGCAAGACCGGTAAAAACAAAACGAAAAGACCTGTTTGCATTCCAGGCCTGTGGACTCACTGATTGACTGACTGTTTTTCATCCCGCTTGATTTACGAGCAGAAAATTGCATTTCGGACGGGTTTCACGGTTGGAATTTAATCTGCTGAGAGTGGCTTTCTCAGCCACAAGCTCAGCTATTTGGAGTTTTTTCTGTGTGTGTATGTGAGAGAGCTGCTGTCTGCCCTGCATGATGGTTAACGATGGTGTTTTGGCTTTGAGAAACATCTGTAATTGGGACATTGACACCAAGTGTCTAGCCTCTGGTTTCAGGTTTGGCTTTGGGTTTACTTTAAAAAAAATAACCACTTGTTCTGTATCAGAGAATATGTTTCTTCTATGCCGATGTTAATTAAAAGGTGAATAGATTAGTGTGTAACAACAGCCTTTCCAGTCCTTAAATTATTTTCTGTGTTTTTGGTGTTGTATTCGGCTGCAGAGAGTGAGCTGGGAATTGGGGTGTGTGTTTCTGCAAGCTGGGACCCGTTCCCGCTAAACTCAATATCCCCCGTTGTCAGTGGTGTCGTAAATGGCTCAGGCTGTCACGGGTTCGAGGAAGAATCCCAGCGGGCAGGGAAGGAGCAGATCCGGAAAAGCACTCGCTGTTCCATCCAGCCCCTCAAAGGAGGCTTTTCTGAAGAAGCACAGCGTAGCGCCATGGTCTGTGGGCCGCGCCGCCCCGGGGGCCGTGCTTAGTGCGGAGGGGCATGCCGGGACGGCAGGGTGTCCCAAATACTGCTTCCCGGGAACCTTTGTTCCATTATTGACCTGAAAACAGCACAGGGCTCTTTTTCTGTAGCCGCGAGAGTGTTTGAACGAGCCCAGATGATGAAGACACGCAGAGCGCTCTTAAACGGATTTGTTGATCAGCGTAAAATTTTTACCCAGAGCCCATGGCTGATTGATCTGGCCCAGAGAGAAGGCTGAGTGCTGGGTGAGGCCCCGCTCAGTGGATGAGGGCCCTGCTCAGTGGATGAGGGCCCTGCTCAGTGGATGAGGGCCCTGCTCAGTGGATGAGGGCCCTGCTCAGTGGATGAGGTCTTGCGGTTTCTCCTCACTCTGTCCTCTGGGGTTTCACTGGACCAGCTTCAGCCTCCAGTCTCTGCTTGCCCCCTCTGCTATAACTTGTTACCTTGGATACACAAGCCTGTCCAATGGCATTTAATTTTTTTTCGTTTGTGTCCTTTCTCAGGTGGAACAATCCAAGGTCCTAATAAAGGAAGGGGGGGTCCAGCTTCTCCTCACAATAGTCGACACCCCAGGATTCGGTGATGCCGTGGACAACAGCAACTGGTAACTTTGAGCCCCTCTGTCAGCCGCTGTTGTCTGGCTTCCCTGCGCATGCCGATCATGTCTGAACAAGCATGGCCACTAAGTTCTGCTCACCTGAGCCTGACCTGCGCCCACTGCAGCTGGCAGCCCGTCATCGACCACATCGACAGCAAGTTTGAGGATTACCTCAACGCCGAGTCCCGCGTCAACCGGCGTCAGATGCCCGACAGCAGGGTGCACTGCTGCCTCTACTTCATCGCCCCCTCAGGACACGGGTGAGTACTGCGCTCCGCCGTGGCACCTCTCTGCAGCTCGCGAGGGGAGGAGAGATAACCGGCTGGGCTGCAGCATGCTTGTGGTTATTAAAGACTACATTTCCCAGCAGGTTTTGCACTCCTAGGCCCCATTGTTGGTCCGAACAGCCTGTGCCTGTCACCAGCGCTGAAAGGGGGCCGGCTTCCGCAGGGGGGGAGGTCACCGTTGGCCGCCTAGTGAGAAGCGGTGGTGTAATCTGCCCCCCCTCCCCCTCATGCAGCATATTGGCCCCGGGCTCCGGGTCCCTGTCAGCACTGTCCTGGGTCCACATCTCGCATCGCGCACCGCACATCCCCAGCTGCTCCTAACAGCGGCCCGCTCTGTTGGCCACACAACGACAGCTGTGTGATGCCAGCCGCCCCCATCTTTGGCCTGGGGGGGTCAGGGGGGGCTGTTCTCTCGCCGCTGAGGAACACAGGCTTACCTCTAAGTGTCTCGTGGTTTTCTTTACAGTCACATCAGCCCGTGACCTTAAGTCCCCCCACCCCTTTGCTTGTCACCAGGCCAGTTCCCTGCCCCATCGCTCTTTTCCCAGAGACCCCCTGTCCCAGACCTGGGGCGCTGCAGTGGGCGTGCGGAGAGACGGCACAGAGACCCCCACCCCTCTTCCTCTTTCCCCTCCTCCTCCTTTTCTGCTTTCTGCTCCCCCCCCCCACTCGTACACCATGCAGTGGTGATCAATTCACGTCGAGCCCCCGTCGCAGCGTCCAATCGGGGGAAAGAGCAGCCAGAATCGGCCTGCTTTCAGGGGCACGATTCACACAGGGTCATTCTGAGGGAGAGACGGGCGCGAGAAGCTGTTTGTTTTTCTGCCAGACGCCTTGGTGCCGCTGGATTCTCACACAAACACGCCGCCACCCCCTTCTCCCTCTAGACTCAAGCCCCTGGACATAGAGTTCATGAAGAGGTTACATGAGAAGGTGAACATCATTCCCCTCATCGCCAAAGCAGACACCCTGACTCCTGAGGAATGCCAGCAGTTCAAGAAGCAGGTCTGTCTGTCTCTTCCTCTGTGTGATGCGGCCGTCTCCCTTCTCCTGTGTGTCTATGTGTCTGTGCTGCCCGCGCATGGCCTGCAGGGGGCGCCCCACTGAGCTTCTGCTCTGGTCTTCATCCCTGTGACCCTGGCCTTTAGATAAGCATCCTTTCCCCACTCGCATGTAAATATTTGAACTGTAAGCTACTGGGACCCCATGACTTGCAAACGTCTAGACGGCTTCCAGACCACTTTTCCCGCTGTGACGTTGGACGGAGACGTTGAGGCAGTACTGGGTATGTTTAGAAGTAGACTGTCTGTGAGGAGGAGGTGGTAGGGGGGGGTGTCGGCTCGGCGGTGGGGCCGTCTGTCCTTCCCTGCCAACCTCTTGAGGCTCATGTTAGTCAGAGTAATTTGTCCATTTTCTCTGCCGGCCTCATCTCCCCACCCAGAGGGTCAGCGTCTCGTCACCAAGTCCCGTGTGTCTCTCTCCTCCGTCCAGATCATGCGTGAAATTCAAGAACACAAAATCAAAATCTACGAGTTCCCAGAGACGGACGACGAGGAGGAGAACAAGCTGGTGAAGAAGATCAAGGTACGGAGCTGTTTGTCGTACAGGCTCGCAGACACCCTGACGCGGAATCACTTGGTCTGCTCTGAAAACGAGGGGAGCTCGCTTCCTTCCACGGCGTTCCGACTCCCCATCCCTGATCAAGCCCATTGGCCGTCATACAGGTGACGGGCTTTGAGGGCAGGTTCCACTGCACATGAGAACGTTTACAGTCTCCGGCCCGGCTCGGCCCGGCTCGGCTCGGCCCGGCCCGTCCAGCAGCACACAGCAGAGTCTGATTTCGGCTCCTCAGTAGCTCGTTCCCAGCTGATCCCCGCCGTCCGTCGTCTCGTGTGTCCGTGTGCCTCTCGTGGTGTCATTGGATCTTCTCGCTCACACACAAGCCTCAACCATCCGCAACTCTTCTGGAGTGACATGTAAAGGCGTGGCATTGTAAAATGACACCAGCGGGGCGCTGAACGCTGAGTCCCACGCCCTGGGTCCCCACCTCTGCCTCTAGCAGGACGGGCCGGGCCGGGAGGCCGTCGTCACGGCAAAGCTCTGATTGGCTGATCTTGCCCAACGTGCCGGCCCCTCGTCGACAGAGGACCAGCCGAGAGATCCGCACGTGCTTCCCCCCCCACTGCCCGAGGTGGTGATGTCACTCAGCACTAGACAAGTGCGACTTTCACAGCCCGTGTTGCTGTTAGGCAGCAATGCCAGGGGGGCGGGGTTGGCACGGTCGGGCATTACCCTGCAGCTCGATCTCTCGCACGCTCAGACACCAGCCGCGATCTGCACGCAGGCCGCCCGCCATTCCCCTCCTGATGCGTAACGCCTGCGTCTCCCCACAGGATCGCCTCCCCCTGGCCGTCGTCGGTAGCAACACCATCATCGAGGTCAACGGGAAGCGCGTCCGAGGGAGGCAGTACCCCTGGGGCGTGGCAGAAGGTGAGGGGGGGTCCTCAACGGGCACCTGTCACCGTGCCGCTGGTCACTCTGCTCCGGTCCCTTCACTCCCCTCCCCTCAGACCTCAGCCTTTTACCCTTTAGTTAGATTTAGCCATTAGCGTCCAATGAAGGAAGAAGGAAGATTTCCATGGAAACGGCTCCATCCTGCCAGAGCTGCAGAGGGGCCTTCGTGAACTGGAGTACGCCTGCTGCGGCTCCCAGTGTGAGCCAGCAGGGGTGCATGTCAGATGGCTCCCATCGTGCGTGGTCTACTGGGCTGCGCCCCCTAGTGGGCATGCGCTATACGGCACGGCAGGGCCAGGAAGTGAAGGGATGAGGGGGGGCAAAGGTGGGGCCTGAAAGCATGGGTCTTTTCACTTGCTGGGGTATGTCAGTGCAGATGGGTGACATCGATGTGACAGTGCCCTTCAACACAGGAGTCTCTACTGGGGGGGCAGGGGGGGAGCTTTTTGGGCCTGTTTACTCTTTGACATCGGAAAATTCTTTTGGCAAGTTAAAAATAAACATTGAGCCGAAGTTGGCCCTGCGTTTCTCTGGCACGGACGAGAGGTCGGGGAACGACCAGAGACGGGAAGAGGCGTCAGGCCCCCGAAATGGGACGCAACGCCTCCTCCTATCGGGGAGGGAGAGGACGTCTGTCTCCCTCGGGGGCTGGAAAGGCATCGATGTCCCGTTAATGTGACGCTCACACCCCCAGCTACCGAGGATGGCGTGAGGTTTGTCTGCTGGTGACGGCAGGTCGCCCCGTGGCCTGTGACCTCGGCAGATCCCAGGTTAGGTCAGCGACTGACGCCTGTTCCAACACGTCTGTGTTGGGAACTCGGCTCCGTAAACGCGATTCCCGGCAGCCGGCTCGGAGGGACTACGGGAAAGACGGCTTCAAGAATTTGGCCCTTTGTCCTACTGCCCAATGAACCCTCTGCTGTCAGACTCTGGGAAGTGACACGAATCACTGTGGATTCCCACACTGCTGCCTAACGTGTCAGCATGGCTGCCTGCTCGCCCGTTTTCCCAGTGTGGCTTGCAGCTGCCGTTTGATGTTTGAGCTGAAATCGGACTCGGCTAAAAAGATGGGTCTCGGGTGGATGTTGACTTAACAGTGAGGAAGCCTGTTCATTGTTTAGATGACATATCTACTGATGGCAAGTAATTATGTAGATAGATGAGGGGGAGGGGATGTCCCTCATTCAGGGGGTTAATACTTGTAAAACAACTAGGAACCTGGATTGGTTGATGTGGCCCCCTGGTGGATGTTTCTGGTACTGCAGGTATCTCTGGGTGGGCCAGCGATGGGTGTCGAGTTGGTGTCCCTCACACAGCTCATCAGTTTGTTCACCTTAACTCCTGCTCTTGTGTTCTGCCCCCCAGTGGAGAACAGTGAACACTGCGACTTCACGATCCTCCGGAACATGCTTATAAGGTTGGTCTCTGGCCCCCGCTCGCGCCGATTCGAACGACCCGTCTCACCGTGCAGAATCCCCGCTCTGCGACGCGCTCTGTGACACGCTCTGTGACGCGCTCTCGCTCGTCTCCAGGACCCACATGCAGGACCTGAAGGACGTGACCAACAACGTCCATTACGAGAACTACAGGAGCCGGAAGCTGGCGGCCGTCACCTACAACGGCGTCGACAACAACAAGAGCAAGGGTCAGCTGACCAAGTGAGTCCGGCCGGCTCCGTCTCCCGGTGTCTGTGGGCTCAAGGGACAAAGGCGCCCTCTTGTGGCAGTGTCCCTACTCCACATTGTGTCGGCGAACTAGGGCCACACCCTGATTAGTATGGATGGATAGAGCCTTAGCGGAGAGCCTCGCACTGCTGGCCTGATCCCGCTGCTCCCCTAAGGGTCAGAGGTCACAGACTCACTGGGCAGGGCAGAAGTCATGGCTACACACTAAGTGGGCAGAAGGCAGCGTATCCACTGCTAATTCGCTACTGAGTCAATCAGCCGGGCTCCTTAATGGCCACCTCGACATCGAGCAGGACGCCAGCTTAACCCCCTAAAGCACTCGGCCTGGGCACTGCCAACCCCCCCGGCACACACAGCCCCGAGCCCCTCGGGCTCGCCTGGCCCTTCTTATTGTCATTAACCTGCTCTGCATTCACCTTCCAAACACCAGGAGGCCTGCACACACTGTCTGCCGCACGCCTTAACCGCCACGGTTGCTTATAATGCATGATATAATTCAGCATGCTAAACGTGTCTGTGTGTGTGTGTCTGTGTGTGTGTTTTTTAGACTTGATACAGTTGAAGGCATGTAAGTGACATTTTTGTTTCTTCAGAATCGCCTTTAAGATCTCATTTGCACACCAGCGCCCCACTGTGGCCTGGTAGGGGGTAGCGGTTGGCAGGCCTGCTCCCATCTGGTCGTGCTCCTGAGCGCAGGTTTCAGAAACGGCGTCCCTCGCTGGGCAGCACGTCCAGATGGTGATCTCTCTGCAGATCAGGGCTTCCTCTCCAGCATGTGGTCTTGATTGGCTGCTTTCACGGGCCGCTGTGATTGGCTGTTCCAGCCTCAATGGCGGGCTGGGTGTTTATAGTATTCAAGAGCTTGGCTTGCTTGCACCAGTGGACAGCACTGTTCGGTGTCCGTCTCTCGCTTCGGCTTCATTCACGTTTGCCCTCTGCTTTTCTCTCTATGTGGGTGGGGTTTCTTCCAGAGCAGCATCTCGGCGCCCCCTAATGGTGTGGCGGGGAGCGTCATTCTGCTGGGCTTTCGGGTGTGGGAGAGAGAGGGGGGAGAAGTGGGGCTTACTGGGACTTTCTCATGTGCTTTGCCTTTTCACGTCCGTGTGCACACTTTTCTGCGTGGTGCATGGTGCGTGTGTGCGTGCGTGTGCGTGTGCGTGCGGCCGCTGCAGGAGCCCATTGGCACAGATGGAAGAGGAGAGGAGGGAACATGTGGCCAAGATGAAGAAGATGGAGATGGAGATGGAGCAGGTGTTTGAGATGAAGGTCAAGGAGAAAATTCAGAAGCTGAAAGACTCCGAGGCAGAGGTACTGCGATCAGCCGTCACTGCGTCACTGCGGTCACTGCGTCACTGCGGTCAGTGGCCCTGTCATGAGCCTCGTTTATCATGCAGCCCTGGGATTACAAGATGTTTTTGTTTGTCTGAGTTGTTTCTAGATTTTTCTATATGCCCTGTAGCTTAAGTCCTGTGATTCACTCGTCTGTATGTCATTTGACCTACCGTTGAGTTAATGCCTTCCGGGTAGCCGCCAACGAGGGCACCGGTGACCCCTGTCTGTGTCACTGGGAATTGCAGCTGCAGCGGCGTCACGAGCACATGAAGAAGAACCTGGAGGCTCAGCATAAGGAGCTGGAGGAGAAGCGGCGGCAGTACGAGGAGGAGAAGGTCAACTGGGAGGCGCAGCAACGTGTGCTGGAGCAACAGAAGCTGGACGCTTCCAGGTGGGTGGGCCTGCGTCGCCGTCGTGATGTAAGAGGGCGGAGATGTAGGCTGTTGAGAGGGCGGAGATGTAGGCTGTTGAGAGGGCGGAGATGTAGGCTGTTGAGAGG